>JAUCBJ010005090.1:0-19925 GCA_032718475.1 Nemertoderma westbladi
CCCCCCCCCCCCCCCTATTTTTTATTTTAATTTCATTATCTCATATTATGCCCTATATTTGTTATGTAAGTTGTTAAATGCTTTAAACTTTGGTATGAAAGTTTGAGAAAGCGAGAGCGTGAGCTACTAGTTCCCAGATGAAACACTGACTAATGTTGCAAATTTATTGCTCAAAATATGAAAAAAAAATGCATTTATTATTATAATAAACTCTATTAACATAAAAGCAAATAAAATGTACGACAGACAGACACAATTACTACCTACATGGAACGGAAAAAACCATCGGGAATAATTACAAACTCAGTAACATTTCGTCGTCATCATCAGTGACATCAGCATCCGAGTCATCAGGGTCGCGTGTGACGTCACCATCAGACTCGTCAGGGTAATCATTCCTCCAGTTATCCTCATCATTAGAGTCGTCCTCATCGTCTCGGACCTCTTCGTAAGCTCCCACTGTCTCCGGGGCAACCAGTAAACCCTCGTGGAGATCGTCGCGGGTAGCAATGAAGTCCATGTCTCTAACATCCGAGACTTGGTCGCCATAGCGGTTGCAGACGTACAAATCGTAGACATACTGATCGCCGACTGTTAATGTCTCTCGGATCATTTCGATGTTGTTACAGAGAACGCGATCGAATTCGCTCGCGGGTTCTTCTTCAGCTGCCTCATTGAGGTCTTCGGTCGCGTCGTATACCCGAAACAAATCATCCACGACCTCGGACACCGCGTCTCTTACTGAACAGTTACCAGAGTTGATACCTTGCGGGACAATATTCAAAGTATGTTACATTTATTGAAACACTTCAGCGCATAAAAGTTTTATCTTTTTCTTAGTTTGATGGTTCGGTCCAAAAATTTGAACTTTGTATTTGTATTTGAATTTGTCAGATCTTATATAACTGCTAAGTGTTAATTTAGGGGAAACACAATATTAATATGTGAAAGGATATAATTAATTTATTATAGGTATTTGGACCTTAAGCATCATAATATCATTATTAATTATTATAGTAATTGGTAACTAGGGTGTAGGCCTGTAGGCTGTATTATCAAGGTTTTTGTTTTTATACATTTATTATTATAGGGCTGACTGTTCTAGGGGTTTTAATCTCGATGATAAATTTAATTTCCCAAAAATAACCTATATTTTTTTTGTAGGCGCAAATGTGGGACTAATCCCTAACACAGGCGTAATTTTTAACAGGGTAGTGAACAAATTTAGGAATCGCATATTAATGAAATACATCTCATATCTCTCCAAACCACGACCTTTTCTACCTACCATTTCTTTGTCTCATCAGCGTGGTATCGGATATGATTCGTGGAGAGATATGAATTCCATGTAATAAAATTACTCGATTCCTAAATTTGTACACTACCCGGATAAACAGTACAATTATAAAAACAAACACCTCCAAAATACAACTCGCCAACACCTTGATAATATATAATTAATTAGGATTATTATGTGATGCTTAAGATTCAATACTGACTTTGACATATTCTCCGTATCTGTAATGACCAACTTATCGTAATACTCGAAATGAACACTTAGCAATGAAAACTCTAATTCTGCACTAATTCTTATCGACCTACTAAAAATTTTAACAGGAAAATGACAAAAATATTCAGTTTCCACCAAAATATATTAATTAACTAAAATCTATTAATTAGCACTAAATAATGGAGAGGAGAAGCCTACAGTGAACGTGGCGCGTTATTCTAACCAAAACAATAAGCGCTGTGATAAATAAGTCAATTTTATAGATTTAAGTCGAGGAATATATAAATAGTAGCGATAATAATTTAGTGAAAAAAAACAATTGTTTTAGTGATCAAATAAAATTAATCCGATTCTTATGTAAGTAATCATATAAAGTTTGACACCACAGTTAGTCTATGATCCTGCGCGATCACTGGGTGATATTAATTTAATATTAATCGAAAATAAATATAAAACCATAATACCACCCCAAATGTTTTCAAACCTGTCTAACACACCATCTGTTGGCAGATGGGGGGGGGGGGGGGGGGGGGGACTGGACGCAATTAAATATTTGCGTCCAGTTTCACCCCCCCCCCCCCCCCCCCCCCCCCTGTGGCTCTGTTGGAGATGGAGAGGCATTATTGTTACCCAAAATGAACTTTGTCTTGCGCTTTGAACTGCACAATGAACATACTTCGAATATTGCTGTCCGGGCAAGCATTATAGTACGTATGATCTACAGACGAGCTACAAGACTCAACAGCTCGGGATATTTTAAACTTTTTATTTACGGGACTGGTGGTGTTGTCGTTTATTTTGGTGTCGGTCGGGCCTGGGAGACAGACGCGTTTATTATCACGACGTAACTTCTTCCGCGCGTCGGCGATAGTTCGATGGACCGGTTCCGATTTGTCGGTAACCGTTCCCGCGAATAGGAACACGGTGGAGGCTTCCTCATGGCGGTGTTTCTTTGGCGTGCCAACTAGCGCGCTCGCCGGATCGGCCGTCCGTTTACGGCAAACTCGAATCACGTTCACGGCGGTGAGGACTTCCATTAGAGTTTAATCTTCTCACATACAACAGTACGAATACTGGAATATTCTTTATAGGCCTGTAGGCCGCTTATTGCTGTATCAGCTACCTGCTTACGGCACCGTAGACAGGTAGAATAAGCGTATTTCAGTATGTAATGATTTACAATTTAGTAAGTTTAGAAACGTGAAATAGGCCGATATATTATGCTGATAGAATATCCTCAAGCATTTAGGCATTTGCAGTTTCGCAAGCGTCAATCCAATCACAATAAACGTCAACTGGTTCCGATAAGAAACTTATTTTCGTTTGAAAGTCTTCCAAACAGGTTTGGCACTTAATGAACCCGATTTCCCGCTCTCTTTCAAGTTTAACTTCACAACTGTTTTCGTGATTGCAAAATGGACATCTAAATGTTGTATCCAAAGTACCAATAATCTTCTTTTTTGCGGTGGGCTTTCGTTTTGATTTACGTTTTCCCATTATTTATGCACCGGTACCGGTACCAACATCAGCACAGGACAAACAGTAGGCCTACCAGCTGACCTACCACTGCACCAGATGACAAAATACTGAAATACTCTGATACTGCAGTGCTGGTGGTCAGGGTGGGGTACTTAGATCCTTCCCATACGAACTTAGATCCTCAACATACTTAGATCCCACCTTGCATATATTGCTGTACCGTAGCTGTGTGTTAATGTGAAATGTCATTCCCATAGGCCTGCAGACCTTACTGTAAATATTATCACTCTCGCAACGAATTAGCTATTAATTGGCAAATTATATTTTGTTGGTGAGTCACTGATCGCAACTACTTTGAGTGTATGACTTATTTGCATTAGATCATTATAAGTACTTCTATATGCTTAATGAGTACAATATACTATAATATCGACAGAACGCGGCCAACACACAGTACACGTGGGATCTAAGTTCGCTTCTCCTCTAGCCCTAGCGTGTGCTAAGGAATTTGTATAAATTGGGATCTAAGTTCACCTAAGATCTAAGTTAGCTTTGCTTTCAACGTGGGATCTAAAGTTTGCTTCGCAACTAGCATGATGATTACCATAGGCCTGCAGACCTTACTGTAAATATTATCACTCTCGCAACGAATTAGCTATTAATTGGCAAATTATATTTTGTTGGTGAGTCACTGATCGCAACTACTTTGAGTGTATGACTTATTTGCATTAGATCATTATAAGTACTTTTATATGCTTAATGAGTACAATATACTATAATATCGACTACTAGGATCGGCATGCTGCATTGCAGCTGCATTTTTAAGAATGCTGTGCCGGCTTGTCAACAAAATTGCACCGCCACAACTCCCTATCACCCATGACATTTGCTAGATCATCCTCATCTTTAAGGCCAGTGTCCTTTAAGATGCGTCTCAAGAAAGTCATGGGCTGTCCACCATGCTTATTCACTCCATGAGGCTGCCAAAGTACAAGATTATCATTATGCACTGGCTGGTCCTCACGGCGAAAGCAATGTCCTGCAAAGCGGAGGCGATTTTGTTCTAGTGTCAAGCTTGGGGGAACCAATGAGACACCTCCAATGTTATATAGTGTCTGGTTGGAGATGTGTGCATTGTACTTGACACAATGTACCCGGCGTAGCATTCTTGTGAATGTGCCATCCAGAGATTTGAATTCCTCAGCAGTTAGAGCCCAGCATGGACTCCCGTAGAGGAGTACTGGAACTACTGCTGCTCTAAATAATCGGACCTTAAGTTTCCGATTAATTCTAGGTGACTTCCAAATCCTGGAAAGCCTATTCAAGGCTGCCCATGCCTTTCCCTTACGTATTCGAAGGTCCTCACCTGACTTCCGGATCCATGATCCCAGGTAACAGAAGTCGTCCACATGCTCAAGCATACCATCCTTTGAGCTTATGCTCATCCGATCAGAGACTTGCTGAGGACTTTCAAAGTTAACTGTCAGAATTTTGGTCTTTCTGGAGTTAATAAAAAGACCAACACTAGAAGCAGCATGTTCTAATGAGCTGAGGAGCCGCTGGGCTCCCTCTAGTGATTCTGAGAGTACTCCTAAGTCATCAGCAAAGTCTAGATCAGTTAGGTACTTGGGAGGATTTCCTCGACTTCTGGAGCCAGTAGGTGGAGTTATCATCACCCCATCATCATTATGATGATCTAAGGACATGCGTAGAACATAGTCAACCACAATAATGAACAAGAATGGTGCAAGTGTGTCTCCTTGGAGGACGCCCCATAACACTTCAAATGGTTCTGTGTCACCGTCAACAGTAGACACAAATGTTGTCGAACCATCGTATACTGATTTGATTGCTGCAATAATTTCATCAGGAATCCCATATAATGAGAGTATGCTGAACATACGTGAGCGAGAGACTGAATCAAAGGCCTTGAAGAAGTCAACAAAGATAACAGCCAGATGCCTGTCTTTCTTTTTTGATAACTCTTCAATTATCCTTCTAAGTGCCAAAATGGGCTCCATGGTCCCACGACCTTTACGGAACCCATTCTGATTTCCACGTAGCAGTCTCTCAATGGGATCCCTGATGCGATTTAATAGAATTCTATTGTATAGTTTTGCAGCAATCGAGATCAATGAGATTCCCCGAAAAGAACCATAGAGTGTTAGGTTGCCCTTCTTGGGAACTGGCACCAACTTATTTGTTTTCATTTCTTGTGGGACTCTTGTTGTACGGTACATGTCTACTATGATGGGATAGATGAGCTTTAAACACTCAGGTATTTAAAAGACCTCAGGGGGAACACCATCTACTCCACTGGCACGATTGGTCTTAATGCTCTTTGCAGCAGCCTTCACTTCTGCAAAGGAGATATCGCCAATGGGAATATCTGGGAGTACAGACTCAGACACTTTTACTTCTATAAAGTTATCAGGCAATACCCTGTCATTATTGAGGAGCTTTTCAAAGTGGGCTTTCCAACCATTGAGGCGATCGGCTGGTGATTCAGCCTTAACCTTGGTGGTTGGTTGGCTTTTCCGCCCAGTAAGCAGATTGATCGATTTCCATGCCTGGGATGATTGCCTGCTGTCGTCAGCATCATTGATGGCATCAACCTGTTGGTTTATTAGCTCCTGTAGATTAACAGAGTACTGCCTGTTCAGGGACCTAGATGCAGCTTTAACTGCATTCTTGGCCGCTGTAGTCTGTTTGAGTCGGGACTCTTTCTGCGCCTTATGAAGGTCATTTCGGCACTTCTGAATTTTGTTGTCAGTCCAGGGGGCCCTTTTCCTGTTTCGAGGGTATACAGGAACTGTTTCTGCAGCTGCTAACTTAACTGCTTCTGTAAAGGCAGTATAGCCCTCACAGTGATCTGCCGCCTCAGAGGCAAGAGCCTCATACCTGTTGCTCAGCTGTAGTGTGAAGCTGGATCTCACACTTGGCTGTTGCAACAGAGAGGACCAGTCATGCCGTGGCAAGGCAGATTTCGTTGTTCTGCTAGCACGCAGACTAAGTCTTACCTTGGCCACAATAAGGCGGTGATCACTGGAGAAGGGTCGAAGTGTAAATGCATTACAGTCTTGTATAGAGCTCCTGTATTTCCTACGAAACAGAATATGGTCTATCTGGGACTTGTGACCACTGGGTCCACTATGAGTCCATAGCTTTCCAGTTCGCTTCTTGAACTGGGTTCCAGCCGAAAACAATCCATTTCCAGAGATAAAATCCTGAAGATGGACATAATTTCGGTTAACACTATTGCTATAGACCCAGGGCAATGTAGGTGATTGATGCAGACTTGCATTAAAGTCTCCCAGGAATGTTAAGAATGCATGCTGATCCACTCCATCAGTTGCTGCTTGTAGATTGTGGTAGAAATTTTCCACCTCCTCTACAGGGGCAACACTAGTTGGAGAGTAGCACACAATCAGAACCACCTTAGGAAACTTCTTAGCCAGTCTTCCAGAACATGAGAAGTGGCAACGGATGATGCGGTTAGAGATTTGGTCTATTTTGTCCAATGCTGCATGTGCAGTTGGATTCATCAATAGACCAATTCCACCATTGCCACTATCATCTGCTGACGCGAGGGCGAGTCGCCAACCGCCCCCATGTCCTTAATCAGAACCTCATCAGTCTGTCCAGTCTGCATTCGGTGCTCTTGAACACCCACTGCGCTAAGAGAAAGCTTATCTGCCAAGGCAGTCAGCTCACCTTGTCGCATTGGGGACCCGAGTGTTATGGTGTTTACTGAGGCTAGTCTAGTGACTTGCCTCAGATTCACCAATGGCTTTGTTGGTCGGGGTGGAACATGAGAGTAGCCTCCAACTCCATAATCCCTCTCCCCATCACAATCTGGCCTCCCTGGTGACCCAGGGTTTGGGCCAGAAAGGTCATCAGGAAAGGGACTCAAAGAATTGTTGGCTGCTCTCTCTCCAGTAGGGGGTGAGACAGGCAGCCGGTCAGGAGTTAACTGACGCCTGTGAGGCCGATTGTGTCCGGTAATTCCACTGGCCTCTAGTGGCCGGACCTCCGCATTGCTAATGTAATCCATAGTGGGGGTTGGGGGGTGCTTTTTTGCCGAGTCAGCTCTCGGGGCAAATACCACACCCTGGTTTGCCATTCCACAGGGTGGGTGTCGCAATGGAGTCAGATATGAGGCCCATCACCCATATCTACTCTGGCGTACAAGACCCACCATTGGCTGTTGCAGCTCATCTGCTGGGTCATGCCCTGTACCCTTGCTGCCAGGTGCAGGTCGCAGTGAAGTGCCCTCAGAGTGGACATGAGAACACTCTACTCCTAACCAGCCATTGGTAGATCACCATCTGCCTGGTCAGGCCATATACCCCTGCAGCCAAGTATATGGGTCCTTAATCCAGGACCAAGGGCGTCCTTATCCCAGAACGAAGGGGGTCCTAGTTACAGGACCAGATTTGCCCTAGTAAGAGGGTCTATGCAGCTACAGATGGCACCTCCTTTATGCTGCATGGAGGTGGCAAGTTTTCTTGATCAATGACCTAGAATACCTGACCTGACCTGATAATATCGACAGAACGCGGCCAACACACAGTACACGTGGGATCTAAGTTCGCTTCTCCTCTAGCCCTAGCGTGTGCTAAGGAATTTGTATAAATTGGGATCTAAGTTCACCTAAGATCTAAGTTAGCTTTGCTTTCAACGTGGGATCTAAAGTTCGCTTCGCGACTAGCATGATGATTACCAAAGGCCACAGGCGGCACCAGTGCCACATGCACATGGCCAGATCGGGCGTCAAGTGAGTCATATTTCCCTATTTTTGTGATGATCAACTTCAAGTCCTGCATTGATACTACGCTCTTTAGAAACGCAATGACCGATTTAGTTTAGTTGGTGTAGAAACCTCCATAACAAGTGTAGAGCGAATAGTTATTGAGATGTTGCAGAAAATATGAAGTCTGGCATATAAATAAAAGTCAACCATAATCACCTTGATGTACTACTACTACTAGGTGGAGCGAACTCGGACATACAGTGGAAATGAGATCCTTCCAGGCTTCCCGATTCTCCATAGTTGTCGCAATTTCGTTTCTCCCAAGTTCAGTATCCCTTTCAAGTTGATCTATTATGTTATGGCCGGTCGTCCGCGACTACGCTTTCCATGAGTTGGTTGCCAGAAAAGTAGATCTGGTATGACCTCGTCTTTACTTCGCCAGCAGTGCCCACTGAATCTTAATCTGCGTTCACGGAGGGTGGTTGATACAGGTGGTATTGCACCATAAAGCTCGGCGTTTGTCATGTGTTGTCTCCAGCTGATGTTTAGGGCTGCCCTTTTTAGTCTTGTGTAGCAACCATCAATTCGTTGTTCAAGTGATTTAGTCAGTGTCCAGATCTCACCCCCGTATAAAAATACACTTTACACTGTGGCTCGAAAGAACTAAGTCTTCAGGTGCCTGGAGAGATCTGATTTCCAGATGGTATCCATTTTTGATAGAGCTACACAAGCCTTTGCTTTCCTAACTTCTATGTCCTTTTTGCTACTCTCTATCCATGATCCTAGGTACTAGAAGTCGTCGACCTTCCTTCAAAGCAAACAGTCGGCCGAAGCCGGAGGTGACCCGAAGGCTCCTCTTTCGATAGCTGCTACCCGAGGGTAGGGGTGGGCGCTAGTCCTATCCCAAGATTTCCCTTAGTTGACCTTCCTTAGTTGATTATTATCAATGGTTGTCAAGTTTCCATCAACATTAAAAGTTATGGATTCTGTCTTGGTATCATTTATATGCAATCCAATGCCATCCTATTCCGCTTCTGTGTCACAATATAACAATCCAATGCAAATTGAAATATAGAAAATAATTGAAATATGTGGCTGGCCACGAGAAAAGGGACCTTATGTCGCAAAACCTGATTCTGAGATAATCGCGTTTAAAGTTTCCCTCTATTTTTGAACAAATTTAATTGGATTATCAATTTAGAAATGTATAAAACGATGAGGGAAATTCAAATTGGTTCTGATATTCAATATACCTAGGAAATAACTAATTACAGGAAGCAATATAAGATGTTGCAGTGTTGTATATAACACTGTCTTAGGGTTTTCATGTCTGAATTTAGGACTGTAATAAAATTGTAATTGCACTACTGTAATACAGTATGTAGGTACTGTAGGCCTACAGTTATTTTTTAAATGCAATATGGCTGTCATTTTCTTAATTTATCTTCGTTAGTTCTTAAATTTTGTAATCCCAATAAAGAATTCAAAATACAAATAATTTTAAATTTTGTTAAAAATATTTATCTTTTTGGAAAAATTTTAAATTAAAAAAAAAATTTTTTTGGTTACATGTTTTTTTGAAAATTTTGCAAAAATTTTTTTAAAATAGTTCATGAACAATATTAATAGTTTCAAAGTGTTAAAAGTTGTATAAAAAGCCGAATAACATTGAGCTGCCTAACTATATAGTTAGAATGCTATGTTATTCCCCATTTATGAGCGGGTTAAATATCACTTCTAATAGTGGGCTACCTAAAAAATATCACTTTTTGCCCACGGGAAAATATCAGTGATATTCCCGCGTTGCTATGCAACTGCCTATTATCCTAGGCCTAGCTCTATTATCAAATCAGATTGTCAGAACATACCTACCGGTACCACAACACATTTTTGTATCATTATTGCATTGTATGAAATTGAAAGTACCAGACCGGTACGGTACGCAGCCTGTAGCCAGGCAGTGGGCTGACCAGACCACGCTGCTTGGCATGGTATAGGCTTAATACTGGTGGTACCTGTGTGTGGTACTGTACGATTTGTTCATCACTTAATTGCTGACCGACTGCCTGGGGGATAAAGCTGCAAAGCTCTGAAGATGTGGACTGGTAGCGATACAAGCCTGTACAGCAGGCTACAGTAGGTAGGCCCTACAGTACATATTTCGTGCTCTTTTCTATCTGTATGTTTAATATGTAAGTTGGACGCAGTCTTAAGGAAATGAATATTGATTTTATTTAAATAATAATAAAGCTGGCTTTAAAAAAACTGTTGTTTTGTAACTACAGTATGCTAATGATTACGGTAATGTAACACGGAATCAGTCTTTTTTATATATAGGCCTAACGGAGATTTATGCGAATCCGAAATGAAAATTTCCCTGGCCACCTTCCTGGACTCGAACCCACAAACATCTGGAGTCAGAGACCCGCGTTCAAGGCTCCGATTTAAACTGTTAAACCACTACACAATGCATTTCCTTGATATTTATATGTCTACTATAAATGGTTCCGCATGCACCAATATGAAGTCCTAATAAATTAATAATGAATAAATAAATTAGTTTTTATGTATTCGATATAAAGTAGGCCCTAAAGTGTTTCTGCCACGCAGGGGTCAAGTGCAGGCATTCACAAGAACGAGCATAGCGAGTTAGTGAATATTCTCGAATGTCTCCTCAATAAGCTCAAATCTCTGTGAAACTGCGTCCTACCGAAGAACAATAAACACCGATGTTAGTCTTTATATCATGAAACTTTTAAATAATAACTCGTGAATGTGTCGGGAAACTCAAGAAATATTTCAGATCCTGGCTGACTAGGCTCCAAATGTCCCATTTAGATAGGGTGGGGCACTGACTCACTATTTTTATCCAGTTTACAAAAGGTTTTAGAAAATTATTAGGCCTATCAGTGGTTCAAAGTTAGGCTACCTACTGCATTTTTTTTCACTTTAAAGGTTCTTGCTGCATGATGTGTTCTACAGTAAATATGGATCTGGCGCGCCTATAGTTTATTAAAACATACTTTTTTCACCAAAATTAAATGATACATTTATCGAAAATATCGGAGGATGAGGGAAAATTGTAAATATTATTAAATATTAAATTATTAAATTAAATATAAAATTTTAATTTTCCGGTATCTACTGTAGTTATACAGTATTTAGTAATGCATTATTTAATCATTCTGAACGCACAAATACATTTTAATGATTTAATATATATTGATATATATTTAATCCCCCCAAAATACCAAGCCCCATTTACTTCACTTGCCCCCAAACAAAACCCTTTTAGAAATGTTAATAATGTGGAATAACACATTTATTGCCCGGTTATCAAGTTATTTTCCCTAATATTTTACCCTCGGGCAGGAAACCCTCGGGCTACGCCCTCGGGTTATTCCTACCCTCGTGTAAAATATACGGGAAAATAACTTGATAACCGTGCAATAAGTATTGATATTATTAATCTTTTCCATTTTTTTTAATAATCGCTTATTATAACCGCTATTAATAAAATTAAAACTACCCGATTCACCTTCACATAAATCGCTATAACTTTTTTTTGGAAATAGATATTGAGACACCGTTTTTTTTTGTTAGAATCTCTGGAAAATTCTGCATCTCATAGGCCTAATAACTCAAAATCGACCTCCGGTGACATAAGGTCCCTTTTCTCGTGGCCAGCCACATATAATAAGAAAATGTCTTTACAATAGTAATAGGTTCCGTTCCACCTTGGTGTAGTGGTTGCATTGAATTCACATCTCCTGTAGGTCGTGGGTTCGATCCTCACATGGGCCAGGGCAGTTTTCGTTTCGGCACGAATGCTTTAAAGGGACCAGCCAGGGCGCATCCCTGCCTTGCATCCTTAAGTGGTAGCTAAATGAGTACTGGAGTTTCCTCTGGGGAGTAAAGTTCTGGGGGGACCGCACTGGAAATAAGTCGTCAGACTTTGTGCGTAACCCCTGGCCTAGCGGCCGAAGAAAATTTACTTTACTTTTACTTATTCAAATATACTACACATTCTTACCTTGATTTGGTTGAGTTAGCGGAAGTCCTGCATCTATTATACAAGGTACGCAATATTATTCGGCGATCTTAGAACAATATTCCATTTGTTTGCAGTACTGACTGCTACTACTGTAATATAGGATACAGATTAAATACATCAATAAGGGAGTATTGCATATGAAACAGTAAAAGGGTTACTTAGAATTCTATAGCAATTCAATTTTGACAATTCATGAACTTTCGCCATTAGTGTTGATCATAAACCTTAATAGCGTTAATTCGAAGGCACGTGTTCAATATCCGTCGATGGCGCGTGGCGTATTATTTTTTTGCTTCAATTGCTGTAAAATTAATTAGTTAGTGATATATAACTCAGCAGCGTATCACGTTGCTACACCGGATGCGTCTATGATTAGCCAATAGCGATAGTTTAATTAGAAGTTACAAACAGCTCACAAATCCTACTGGAGCAACTTTATTTTAACGACTGAATATACTACTGATAAAGTGAAAAATACAGTGTTGCCTTATTTACATAGAATATAATGTTATTACTACCTATCTTAAATAAAATAATTTGTCTGTTTGGGTTGGGGGGCTCTTGGGCGTCAATAGATATAAATTACCCGAGGTCTAATCTCCCACCTTCGTGATATATTTTACTTTATTGTAGTATGTATTTTGTCCAACCACAATAGATAAAACTTGGGGTTTCTCAACCCAACCACAATAGATAAAATATTCTTCAACGCGATATAGACAGTAGACACCGACCCTACTAAGCACTATCACTTAGTATCATTATGTTCCTCGTGGTGCTGGGCACGCTGGTATTACGGGATGTTTGTTTCCAACAACCCCCCCCCCCCCCCCCCCCCCCCCAACCCCACTCGTTAACATAACTAGTACTGATACGAACGTGCAATAGGATTATCGTGTAATCTATATGGCCTATTCTCCATATAGATTCATATATGTATTCATATAGAAAATATAACATACTCATATAGATTCTATACATAGCTTATTCTGCTATTTCTTTTTAACCACCTTAATTGTACCAATTATGGTTTTTACTAGTTTTTGCGTAACTTGCCTCATAATTTGTGTTGAACGTATCTCGGTGCACCTTTATTTTATATTGTCGGCAAAGACCGAATTAAATTAAATGAAATGAAATATATAAAACTAAAACTTGGGGTTTCTCAACCCAACCACAATAGATAAAACTTGGGGTTTCTCAACCCAACCACAATATATAAAACTTGGGGTTTCTCAACCCAACCACAATAGATAAAACTTGGGGTTTCTCAACCCAACCACAATAGATAAAACTTGGGGTTTCTCAACCCAACCACAATATATAAAACTTGGGGTTTCTCAACCCAACCACAATAGATAAAACTTGGGGTTTCTCAACCCAACCACAATATATAAAACTTGGGGTTTCTCAACCCAACCACAATAGATAAAACTTGGGGTTTCTCAACCCAACCACAATAGATAAAACTTGGGGTTTCTCAACCCAACCACAATATATAAAACTTGGGGTTTCTCAACCCAACCACAATAGATAAAACTTGGGGTTTCTCAACCCAACCACAATATATAAAACTTGGGGTTTCTCAACCCAACCACAATATATAAAACTTGGGGTTTCTCAACCCAACCACAATAGATAAAACTTGGGGTTTCTCAACCCAACCACAATATATAAAACTTGGGGTTTCTCAACCCAACCACAATAGATAAAACTTGGGGTTTCTCAACCCAACCACAATAGATAAAACTTGGGGTTTCTCAACCCAACCACAATAGATAAAACTTGGGGTTTCTCAACCCAACCACAATAGATAAAACTTGGGGTTTCTCAACCCAACCACAATAGATAAAACTTGGGGTTTCTCAACCCAACCACAATAGATAAAACTTGGGGTTTCTCAACCCAACCACAATAGATAAAACTTGGGGTTTCTCAACCCAACCACAATAGATAAAACTTGGGGTTTCTCAACCCAACCACAATAGATAAAACTTGGGGTTTCTCAACCCAACCACAATATATAAAACTTGGGGTTTCTCAACCCAACCACAATAGATAAAACTTGGGGTTTCTCAACCCAACCACAATATATAAAACTTGGGGTTTCTCAACCCAACCACAATATATAAAACTTGGGGTTTCTCAACCCAACCACAATAGATAAAACTTGGGGTTTCTCAACCCAACCACAATAGATAAAACTTGGGGTTTCTCAACCCAACCACAATAGATAAAACTTGGGGTTTCTCAACCCAACCACAATAGATAAAACTTGGGGTTTCTCAACCCAACCACAATAGATAAAACTTGGGGTTTCTCAACCCAACCACAATAGATAAAACTTGGGGTTTCTCAACCCAACCACAATAGATAAAACTTGGGGTTTCTCAACCCAACCACAATAGATAAAACTTGGGGTTGGTTTCTCAACCCAACCACAATAGATAAAACTTGGGGTTTCTCAACCCAACCACAATATATAAAACTTGGGGTTTCTCAACCCAACCACAATATATAAAACTTGGAGCTATGGACTAGAGCATACTGTGGTTAATTACATAATGCATATGTTTGACACTTTTTATAATAAAAACTCTTATTCGAATTAATCCCCAGGTCCGAACTCCTCCCACGAGAGAGCTCAGTTACGTCTACAGAGCATCTCGGACCATCTCGGAGTGGACTGGAAGGCGTTATCAGTTCGACTGGGATTCGATAGCGAAGTTGTAGACAACATAGAATCGCAACACGGTAAAGACTACTCTAGTGCAGCGTACGCTATGCTACACTACTGGGCCGAAAGGGAGGGAATATCAGCCACTGGTAAGTAAAGGTATATAAGTTATGGGCGGTTAGTAATGGGGGGCTTTTGATGCAATTATAATGGGACACTTACAGGGGAAAATTTGATTTGCGTCAAACCAACAATCTTGCGAAAATCTTTCGCCTCACGAATGAGGCGTGTCTCTCTGTTTGTCCCATTCAAAAAGGATTCTCACAGCAGCTCTAGGAAGGGACATATTGGTTGACTGGATTTTGGTACTGAAAAGATGACTAATTATGCAGTTTTGACATATTTTCGGACATTTTATTCGCGGGCTTTTCGTCCCCGTCTTGTTAAACAAAGCGGTAGACCCACTTGAGTACGTGACGATGCATTTCTAAGATTCTGTTACTAACTATTAGGAGTTCCACTTGACTACTTCCGGACTATTAATTGCTTTAACTAATTTCCCGTTTATTCCTCTAGGTGCTCGACTTAGTGATGCGTTAGAGGGAATTGGTCGCGATGATATCAACTCCTCGTGCATGGGAAGAGTGTTCCGGTTCTCTGGGATGAGTAACGGCGTGCCGAACGGCGATGTTGAGGCTGAAGTCGACATGATGGTTAACCGATACAAACACGTGGATAAATCAGGTACACCTTATCGTATAAATCCCTCGGTAGAGCAAACATTCTACACATCTGAGTGTAGGCTAAGTACTAAAAGTACTTCTGGGGTAAACTGGTCCTACTTTTACCATGTTTCATGAGTTCCAATTATATTTGTAAGTGGATAAAAGTTATTTTTGTTAGGTTACTAGTACTCATAGTTTAGAGTTACTTAAAAAGTTTAGACATTTTGCTTCAAAGATGTTGGCTGTCACCACTAAGGTTTAAAAGTTGTACCAAATAATATTTTAACAAAAGTTCCAGTAATCGTACCTGCAAACAATAACATGTGCAGCAGTGAGTCACGCATTTTTCGGTCCTTAATTAACATACAGTTTAGTACTGGCGAAATCGCAATGGCAGTCTGTGCGTATCAGTATTTGGCAACAAGGACATCTTGGGCAATAAGGACTGACTGTGTCAAATATTTTGAAATTTGGTCTGCGAGTATCAAATGTAAAGTTTAGGATGTTAATGCCTCAAAGCAAACAGTCGGCCGAAGCCGGAGGCGACCCGAAGGCTCCTCTTTCGATAGCTGCTACCCGAGGGTAGGGGTGGGCGCTACTCCTATCCCAAGATTTGCTCCCAGTTTCTTAACTGGTACTCATTTTATCGACCCCATTGGATGAAAGGCTGAGTGGACCCTGGCGGGGCTGAACCTACAACCAATAGATTGCAGGTCCGGCGCTCAACCAACTGAGCTACGCCGCCTACTAAGCTCCAAATTAACGGCTGTTCGCCATTCATAGACGAATCTAATACCAGAAGAAAAAATATAACTAATCACCTCATCCTTAATATTTAATTACTTACTGAAATGACTTATGATTTTTTTTCTGTTACTTAAACAATAATATTTAACTTACGCTTCTTTTTATAATTATTCATACCATGTCATTGCAGCGACTTTTTGGAACTTTTAATAAAACACACGTATAAAACTTTTTTCACTTTAGGGCTATAGATACAGTAGTAGCTTTTCCGAAATGAATGCGTTTTTCAACAACATCACATAAGGAGTCAATAATACTGTTTCATGAAATCCTCTGTTGTTATTCCCGCTAACTAACTTAATATTATATTGATTTGCTAAGTCAATATAATATTGAGTTATGTTTCATAACAAACATGCGTGAACCCCGGTTTATAAAGTGAACTGAAACAATTTGATATTAATGCATGAGTAGGCCATTACTTTGGTTACGGTTCATTTGATCATTTTGATGGAAATTTAATTTATATTTCTGTCTGCAGAACTGGATACCGACACAACACCTAATTGCTGATTGGTTGTCTGAGAGCCCTACCTCTACCCACTGATTGGCCAGGGGTCTATCACCCTTCACTAACCATTATTGCTGAAAACTTATCATCATTTTGATTGTTAATCATAATATTGTCATAATTGAAACTCTCTTTACTTTATGACTAAACAATAAATAAGTGGTGATGTTGTAATATTAATACTTGACTCTGTTGCTATGCTATCGCTATGGTTACTGTAAATGCCTGGAGCTCTGGACTGTATTAATATGCTGACTGTATTTTTAACTTGTAACTTTGGTGCAGTGCATTTTGTGGTTACTAAACCTTTTTGATTTGATTCGCTAGTTTTACATGGTATTTACTAAACCACTCCCTTAACAACTAATCACTTATATATTACAATCTCATTGTAATTTCTCTGTAGGGCGTATCTCTGTAAGAATTAATAAAAATTACATACCGGTATTTACATTCGGTCATTTCAAATTATGAATTATTGCCTGTTCCAATTTGTGATAAGTATTTTTCAAAATGTCATTTCGACATTTCGGCTAAACTATTTCATCTCAATTTTAAAATGACGATTTGGGATTTTTAATTAAAATTTAACTTAAAAAAAAATATATTGAATCTGAATTTGATAATGTAGTTTTACCACATGGCGTTTTCAAAGTCAATTTGAAATGTGTCAAAATGTATTTTCTAATTGACATTTTGAAAAATAAGGCATTTGATTATTAATGATACCCATTTTGATGGCGCTGTGTTTATTAGCGACCAAGTCAATAAATCCGATTGTTGAGGGATGGCGATCTTTACTCGATTCGCAACAGATGGACTGCTCCAAGACTTCCTAATGTTTTTTCTAGAATAGCAGTTCAACTTTGGCTTTTTGTCGTTCCTGTTATCAAATACTGCAGAAATACTGGAAATTGTTTAATGTCACAATTAATGTACTAACTTACATTTTCGGGTTCAAACACCCAGCTTAGTTTTAGTTTAATGGAAATTCCTGTGTTTTGTGGAAAATTTGTTACAGATAGTAATTTTCTCACCCCTCCGCCGCCACTAACACATAATTATAGTACACTAACTTTTAGTTCCTATTTGCTAATGGTTCGCACAACCTTTGTTTCTCGCCCAACATTCCTCTAGGTGCCACATACCTCTAGGTGCCACATACCCAGGTGCCAGCATAGGTGCCACTTTTTGCGGCTAATTTGACTGGACTGAGCTAATGTTTACGTTTCTCAAACAGAATCATATTTTTTACTTTTTAATCGAAAATTATGATAAATAATTACTTATAATTTTTATTTACAAGTATTTTTCTTCAGTCGCTTCACTTAATAATAAAATAAAATATAACCATTTATAATAAATTTTAGACTTTCAAGCTAACAATATTAATTTATTAAACTCGAAATATATTAAAACATAACCATTAGTTTTAAATTATATCAAGACGTAACATTTTGTACCAGTGAGTAACAAACTGTATAAACATCCACTCAGAATCAATTACATGGACCATAGCAACCATGCACTACTTAACATAGCGACAGAAGGCGTAGCTTAGCAACCTTGATTTGATTATTGACAGTTATTGGTAAATTTTTCAGCAAAATGTTTTACTCATTAAGTCTCTTTCGTCTATTTAATTTACACTGCTTAAGTTTTGTAAACAAAAGCCACGTTATATAATTTAATAATTGTCATTATTATTTTGCGTTGTTTTTTTATTTTGAAATTTATACTTTGTTTAACATATTATCGTATATTAACTGGCATTTGAAATATCTATGGTAAGTCTGACTTCCCCAGAGGAACTCATTTAGCTGCCACTTAAGGAGGCAAGGCAGAGAGGAACTTAAATATTACGGTATTTTTGGCGTTATTTGTAAACAAAAAATAATAACTATGTATAAATATATAAGTTGCCATTTAAACAAATGGTTAAAACCTGGTATTCGCTGATGTTGCTTCGCCATATTTTCCCGCAGTTTTGCCGCCATAACATTCCCATACGCTTCGGTATTATATCATAATTTGCTATCACCTTTTTTTTGGTATCCAAGGTTACAGTTATCTTTTTGCAGTTCGATCAAACTCGTTTCCTTTTTAGCTTCATCAATTAGTCCGTGGAGGTACCGCAGTCGTTATGTGTTTATTAGTTTATTAAAGAGTTAGATATAGTGTTATGTAATTGTTTCTATAATTATAACTAATGGAGATTTTTTTAACGGATTTAGTGATTAAATGGCTGAAAATGAATATTATTGTAGCCGCTTTTATTTAATGTTGAATATGTGCTGTTTTCATTATGTTTTACATCGCTCAATTTTTTGTTAATATAAAGATTATTCACGTGAATTATTGATATTTTGGTTGTAGCTGTCGACTCTCATAGTGTGCTGTCTCTGCGTGCGTTATTGCTTACGGGGTTGGGGTGGGGGGGGGGGGGGGGGGGGGTTCTGGTGGAAAATTGCCCTACCTCATACCCCCCCCACCCCCCCGCACACACCAAATTTTTAGGGGGCGAAATGATGGGCAACATTTTTGGTATTTACTTTTATATGCGTTTATCATAAAATAGCAGTTTGGTAGCCACTGTTATACACCACGACCCAGAAGACATTCCATTTAAGTTTATGCATTGGCTTTTTAAAACCTTGCGTGGGTAGGGGGTAGGGGTGTGGTTTAGAAAGTGTTAGGAAATTTCCTAGAGAAAAAATTAGAAACAGGTGGGATTCCTACTTAGTGGTGTTGAAGTGGTTCGGTGTCTTGGATTTTGTGTGAAAAACGGTTTTCCGAAAATTTCCGGAAAACACATCCCTAGTAGGGAGTAGGGATGCGACAGAGCTAAAATTTCATCCGGAGCCGGAGCCCGGAGGTTCCTCCGGATTACAATATGAGCTCCGGCCGGGAGACGAAGCCGGAGGTCCCTCCGGGATACAATAGGAGCTCCGGCCGTAGACGGAGCCCGGAGGTCCCTCCGGGATACAATGAGGAGCTTCCGGCCGGAGACGGAGCCCGGAGGTCCCTCCGGGATACAATAGGAGCTCCGGCCGGAGACGGAGCCCGGAGGTTTGGTGATTTGATAATTCCAGTGTATTATTGTAGTAGACATAGACAGATATGCGCGTTCATGATACAGGGGTGGGGGGGATTTGATACAAATTCTTACGCGGCGAATTAATATCTCGCCTCAATGTTAAATTATCAATTAAGGGAAATGTGTAGTTTACAGTGCATGCTATTCTAATCAAAACAATAAACTATATTCAATAGAACAGGTTACAGTTTTATTTTTGCGAGTAATCAGCAGATATTTACGACGATTTTCTCCTGGAGAGGGATGCATTTTGATTGCGTCCAAAGACTCCCCTATCTGGTGTTCAATGGGCTAAAATATATGTAATGTTTT
>JAUCBJ010005091.1:0-17987 GCA_032718475.1 Nemertoderma westbladi
GTACCAGTTTTCAGACTTTTGAGGGGGGCTAATTTTCCTGAGGGGAGGCATTATTTCCTAAGGAGAAAATGCCCCCCCGGGCTAAATTTCCTAGGAAAAATTGCCCGGGGGGACATAATTCCTAGGAAATAATGCCCCGGGGGGCATATTCTAGGGGGGGCTGATTTCCTTGTGACACCGGTATCGTACCAGTTTTCAGACTTTTGAGGGGGGCTAATTTTCCTGAGGGGAGGCATTATTTCCTAAGGAGAAAATGCCCCCCCGGGCTAAATTTCCTAGGAAAAATTGCCCGGGGGACATAATATCCTAGGAAATAATGCCCCGGGGGGCATATTCTAGGGGGGGCTGATTTCCTTGTGACACCGGTACGGTCCGCTGCCTGTAGCCAGGCTGAGGGCTGACCAGACCAAGCTGCTTGGCATGGTAGGAAGCTTAATACTGGTGGTACCTGTGTGTGGTACTGTACGATTTGTTAATCACTTAATTGCTGTCCGACTGCCTGGAGGATAAAGCTGCGAGGCTCTGAAGATGTGGACTGGTAGCGATACAAGTCTGTACAGCAGGCTACAGTAGGTAGGCCCTACAGTACATATTTCGTGCTCTTTTCCTATCTTTATGTTTAATATGTAAGTTGGACGCAGTCTTAAGGAAATGAATATTGATTTTATTTAAATAATAATAAAGCTGGCTTTAAATAAAACTGTTGTTTTGTAACTACAGTATGCCAATGATTACGGTAATGTAACACGGAATCAGTCTTTTTTATATATAGGCCTAAGGAGATTTATAAATATCCGGGATGAAAATTTCCCTGGCCACCTTCCTGGACTCGAACCCACAAACATCTAGAGTCAGAGACCCGAGTTCAAGGCTCCGATATAATTAAACTGTTAAACCACTACACAATGAATTTCCTTGATATATATACAGTATATGTCTACTATAAATGGTTCCGCATGCACCAATATGAAGTCCTAATAAATTATTAGTTTTTCTGTATTCGATATAAAGTAGGCCCTAAAGTGTTTCTGTCACGCAGGGGTCAAGTACAGGCATTCACAAGAACGAGCATAGCGAGTTAGTGAATATTCTCGAATGTCTCCTCAATAAGCTCAAATCTCTGTGAAACTGCGTCCTATCGAAGAACAATAAACACCGATGTTAGTCTTTATATCATGAAACTTTTAAATAATAACTCGTGAATGTGTCGGGAAACTCAAGAAATATTTCAGATCCTGGCTGACTAGGCTCCAAATGTCCCATTTAGATAGGGTGGGGCACTGACTCACTATTTTTATCCAGTTTACAAAAGGTTTTAGAAAATTATTAGGCCTATCAGTGGTCCAAAGTTAGGCTACCACTGTAGCACCTGCACCTGCTCTGCATGATGTGTTCTACAGTAAATATGGATCTGGCGCGCCTATAGTTTATTAAAACATACTTTTTTCACCAAAATTAAATGATACATTTATCGAAAATATCGGAGGATGAGGAAAAATTTTAAATATTAATAAATATTAAATTAATTTAACCCTTTGACGCCTGAAGCTGCAATTGAAACTGCATGCTAGGGCTCTGATAAAATTGCCAATTTTAAAGGAGACATTATCCATGTAAAACACCACATATAGTAACACATATTTATGTATACAACATATATTTATATATAAATATATTATATACATAAAATAATATATATAATACAATATTTATATATATTTTTTTAATAGTTTTAATTTTTTAATATATATACATTTTTTTTTAATTTTTATTTTTTTTAACCTTTTTTCTAAATTGTGAATATTTTTATTTCTATACAATGCATAAACGATAGTAACCTACTTCGAAAAATAGTGGGTTTGGGTTACCTGACTAACAGGTAGGCCTTTTATATTATATAACAGATATTATATATAACCGACAGTATAGCGAAACCTAAAAAAGCCCTCATCTCCAGGAGAGTAACGTCCTTCACTTTTAGTTCCATCGGACCACTCCCAGTACCAGTACCGGTACCGGTGCTCGGTGGTAATTCAACTATTTTCTCCCGCTGTATTCTATTCTTCTATTCGTACTATCACACAGTACTTGAATCAAACTATCAGTAACAAACGTATCGACATAATTTTCCAAACAAAACTCTGTTGCGTCGATAGCATTCTGAGACCCAACTTGATGCGAGTTCACAGGGAAAGGCCTATCTAAGTTTATTGAATCATTGTTTCCCGTCACAAGTTTCCAAGGCGCCAACTCAGGTGGGATGTTTCCATAACCAACAGTGGTTCCAGTAAGAAGGACCAAATCTATAGGATCAGAATCGGAAGATTCTGAGTCAGAACAATTATCTGCATGTTCATCATCAGTCGATTCGATGTCTGATAGGCTATTTCGTCATCTGACTCGGAAAAACTGTCATCGATATCGAAGCCAAGTCGTTTCAGTGGTTTCGGGTCCCTCTTTGGATAAGAGGGTTTCATAATGTCTCTCTACATTCTACACCTTGCTTTACATAGGCTACACTGCGACTGCACTGTAAATGTAAACGTCGCTACTGTTCCTACTGCATACTACAGTACTACAATACTGCATAGATAGATACACAGTTATTAAAATTATTACACATTTGAATTTCCCGCCAGATGTAAGCGCTGAAGGGCTCTGTACATTTAAATAATGTTCCTGCTAGGGCTCTGACATCTGATAGGATGCTAAGGATAAGAGAAACATCATGACCTACCATGTAGGTCATAGAGCCCTATTGTGTGACCTACCATGTAGGTCACAGGCGTCAAAGTTTAATATAAAATTTTAATTTTCCGGTATCTTCTGTAGTTATACAGTATTTAGTTATGCATTATTTAATCATTCTGTATGCACAAATACATTTTAATGATTTAATATATATTGATATATATTTAATCCCCCCAAAATACCAAGCCCCATTTACTTCACTTGCCCCCAAACAAAACCCTTTTAGAAATGTTAATAATGTGGAATAACACATTTATTGCCCGGTTATCAAGTTATTTTCCCTAATATTTTACCCTCGGGCAGGAAACCCTCGGGCTACGCCCTCGGGTTATTCCTGCCCTCGGGTAAAATATACGGGAAAATAACTTGATAACCGTGCAATAAGTATTGATATTTATACATTATACATGACATTATATGATATTATTATGATGTACAATTATTGGAACAGCAAGATTTACTTTGCAAGCTTTACGCAGCAATAATAGTCAATGATGTCGTAGTGTTCCAACCATACGAAAGTTTGTGCAGTTCTGAGTGGCATTGAATGTATAATAATTAAATAAATATTTCAGAAAATTACAACAATAATACTTTGTTTATCTTAAAAAACAGCAGTAATACTTTACAGCAACGTTTTTTAAATTTTAAAAGTATTTGGAATAAGAAAATATCGGTTAGATTTATGTTAGCTACAAATTTTAATGTTCTAGGAAATAAAGAAAACTGTTCATTACATTATTTCAAAAGCGTAAAAATTTTGAAGACCAAGTAAACTTGTTACCCATAACAATGAAAGCGAAATCAAAGTTCATGGTTACAATGATGGTGACCAAAGATGCACTAATGACAAACCATTAATATACAGTATGCTTATAGTGGCGGCTATAAACTTCAGATTTATCCCAACAAACTTATTACTTTTTTACAGCAATGTTTTTTAAATTTCAGAATTTAATATTACTACTTTATAACCAAAACCGAACTGTTAAAATAATGTTGTCGAAATATAATATTAAAAACACAGTTCTAGAATATGTTGTAGAGGAAACATGCACTGTTAAATGGAAAATTGATCGGTGTATGTAGAGGAAGCTTTTTACGTCAAATTCCCAAAAGTTCAGAAGCCAATCTCAGGATGCCCAAACTTTCGCGAGGGTCACCCAGGCTTATTTAACTGCAAAATAATGATCTTCAAGATTTTCTATAGATTTGGAGTTTCGCAAAAATTGGTCACGGATTTTAACTGGTGTGACTCTACTAACGCTACGCCGACGGATGACTGCATTCAACCGACAACAGTCACCTGTCAATGTATGTAACACTTACAGCTCTAGCTTGGAAACGCCTTCAAAGTTAGCAGTGTCCTTAGTACAATGTCGTTAGCAACGGGCTTTAAACGCTTTAAACGAGTTTACATACTACCAAGATATTAAGTATAAGGAACAATATTATGCACGATTTTTAAGTTTCTACAGTAGTTGCCTTGGCAACGGGTAATTTTCACAAGAAACGGGCTTTATATTAGCTGTAGCGTCATTAAATCAAACTCCAACCGCACTATATCGAGTATAACGAAAAATATGCAATATGTTTTAGTTTTTAGATACCATGACAACTGGTCAGAATTGTTAACAAAGTGTTTTTCATATCATTTACTGTACATACCTGTTATAACTATAAAAGAGCGCATTTTGAAAGAGAAGTGATGTTTACAGTTACATACTGTATATTTAAAAGTAATTTAAGAGAAATTACATTTGTCATCATTTATGCCCTATAACATTCTTAAATAAATGAAATTACTGGTACATTGTCTTAAGATTTGCAATTACGACAGTAATCTGTGAGTGCACATAACACCGTTAGGCCTACAAGAACACGAACAGTGCGCATGCCAGCCGCTAGGGGCTACATGTGTAAAGTAAACATTAATAATATTTGTCCTTCCATTTTTTATTCCGGTCAAGGTAAAACTTGGCAAATATGTACTAGACCATCAGCTGTATATTTCATGGGAGGCTAATCCGTATGCAGTTCTCAAGTCTACCGCTAGAGGGCGAAATGTATAATAGCGAAATCTTTCTCTCATTTAGTTATTTATAATCCATTCAATTTGAAACTTGTGAGATATGTACTAGAACACAGCCTGCATCATGGTGGGGTCGGTAATCGATCTGCAGTTCTCCAGTCTGCCGCTAGAGTGCGATATATCCGCTTCCTCATTCCGTTGTTCTTAAACCATTTAAGCAAAATTTTGGCTTGGCATATGTACTAGACCACATGCTGCGTCTTTGTGAGGAGGTTGATCGGCCAGCAGTTATCCAGTCTGCTGTTAGAGGAAGCATGTGCCATACATACTGTATAACATGTCAACACCCATCTTCTATGTCAAAAACGTATTTTTTAAAAGAACCTTATAAATTCGAAGGCGCTCTTTTATATAGTGAAAACAGGGAAGTGATATACTGTATGAATAACACGTCGTCAACAATTCTGACGAGTTGCGATGGTAAATAATATATTGTATATTTTTCCTTATACTCGATATAGAGGGGGTGGAGGTTGATTTAATGACGCTACGGCTAATATATACAGTAGCCCGTTTCTAGACAAAGTTACCCGTTGCCAGGGCAACCAGAAACTTAAAAATAGTGCATATTGTTCCTTTATACTGTACTTGACATCTTGGTGGTAGACTCTGATCCCATGAAGATACGACCACTGCAAAAGCATTACGCCCGTTGCTAAGGACATTCTCAATACTGTTAATATGCCATTAAATTCTTCATATCAAAAATATTAATCTGCCATAAATTTAACTCGTCATATACAGTATACTATAAGAGCTGTTGCTATGGCAATTTTCTCTCCCATATCTGTACAGTAGTACTAAACATCTACTGTATGTAGGGTAGGCCTAGCTCAGTCATATATAAAATATCTACGGTGTTATAGGCTGGAGCCTGTATTAACTTACAGTATTTGCAGGTGGAAAATAAATTAGGCCTATATTTAATTTACCAGGGGGTCATACGTAAATTTTAACAATAAATACTTCAATTGCAAATTATTTTGTAATTTAAATCTGAAATTTAAATACAAACATAGATTACAGTAGAGTTTGAGGTCTCCATGCATACAGTATATAATCATTGTTATAATAAATTAATCTTTGGAAATTAATTATCTTCGTTGAATAATTTTCATAGTCTTCTTATCTTTTTTACTTTTCATCCGAAGCATGGTCTATTCGTCTTAACCTTTTCATTACAGTGTGTGCAATAATAGACGGAATCTTTGAGACAACCGAGACAGCCGCAACAACACAAGCAAAGCGAAATACCACACAGCGGGAGAAGCATGCAAAATACAATAAACATCACGAATCCAGTTTCAGGTTGACATATGAAATCTTGACTTCCACAGGCTGGGCAGATCATATCATCGCTGAAAGAAATATATTTAACATAAACATTTTTTATAGAGATACTACTGTATATACTATACAGTAAGAACACGAACGTGGGGACTTCGCGCAGCACCTTAAGTCCAGATGAGCCTTTACGTAGAAGTAATATTATTATATAATACTATTACACTTACTAGATCCACTAATAAATAGTGGACCTAGTGATTCGCATCCTAGCGGTAGACAGAGGAACTGTAAAAGTCCGTCTGTAAGCAGAGTTTCTAATTCATCAAACCACGTAGGTTACTCCTACCAAATTTCAGATGAATCTGATGGTTGGTTCTATAATTACAGCTTCTTTTACGCTGTCGATTCACTCCCTAGCGGCAGACATATGAACTATATAAGTTTGTCTGTTTATAGAATTTCTAAACATTTTATAGACTACATATGTACCAAGTTTGGTTCCATTTCATCAAAGATTGACTGTCTTATTAGCGTTCAAAAATTTCCGACAGCGACGGACGGGTCCACTAATTATACCCCTACGCTTCGGCTCACCTGGACTTACGTGGCTCGCCCCACATTTATTCTTTGAAAATTCAGGACAATTATAACATTATGGTTAAATCTGTACCAAACTGAACAGTACGACCGAAAAGATGGCGCATTGGACCAAACAGGACCGCCAAATAAAAGGACAAAAATCAACGCCTCATGAAATTTTGTTGATTAAACAAATATTTAGCTAAAATTGATTTCCTACAATATTTCTAATATTTGTTTATTGTTTTGGTTCCTTTTACAAATCTCTCCATCTTGCTCCAATTTTAATAGGTGCAGATATATACTGTAAATTATAATGACCATTCTTGTCACATTTCTTTGTGTCAAAAGGTTGGAAGTCTGACGCACTAATTCCGCTAGCGGCTAATGTAAAAGGTAGACCTGGAAATGTAGACCTGTGGAGGTAGAGCCACGATAGTGTAAATTGCGGACATACAAGGTATCAGCTTGTATTTCCAGGTCTACCTTTTGCTTGAGCCGGTAGCGGAAAGACTAGAACGCCAGACTTCCAACATATATTACTTTGGTATAGATGATATAAATAATCGATGTCGCAGATACACGTTTTTTATTAATCGCCACTGCCCCATCGCGGGAAAACGTTTCCGAAGAATATCCGAGATGTCGGTTTGTGTCGCCATAATAGTCGGACATATCGCCGAGGTCTTCTGGATCCTTTGAACCGTAAATATCAGCTGTGTCTGCATGTCTATGATTCAGCTTATCGATTTGCCACTGGGTCTATGGCCATCAGCGGTTTATGGCATCGCATAACTTCGATGCCAGAAATTGATCTTCTTGCTTAGGATCCTGCATCAGCACTGGAAGAATAGCAAATATTCTCTGTGAGAATTGGAAGTAATAATCCAACTGGAAGTAATAATCCAACTGGAAGTAATAATCCAACTGGAAGTAATAATCCACTGGAAGTAATAATCCAACTGGAAGTAATAATCCACTGGAAGTAATAATCCAACTGGAAGTAATAATCCAACTGGAAGTAATAATCCAACTGGAAGTAATAATCCAACTGGAAGTAATAATCCAACTGGAAGTAATAATCCAACTGGAAGTAATAATCCAACTGGAAGTAATAATCCAACTGGAAGTAATAATCCAACTGGAAGTAATAATCCAACTGGAAGTAATAATCCAACTGGAAGTAATAATCCAACTGGAAGAAAAAATCCAACTGGAACTAATAATTCAACTGGAAGTTATAATCCAACTGGAAGAAAAAATCCAACTGGAAGTTATAATCCAACTGGAAGAAAAAATCCAACTGGAAGTAATAATTCAACTGGAAGTTATAATCCAACTGGAAGAAAAAATCCAACTGGAAGTTATAATCCAACTGGAAGAAAAAATCCAACTGGAAGTAATAATTCAACTGGAAGTTATAATCCAACTGGAAGAAAAAATCCAACTGGAAGTAATAATTCAACTGGAAGTTATAATCCAACTGGAAGAAAAAATCCAACTGGAAGTAATAATTCAACTGGAAGTTATAATCCAACTGGAAGAAAAAATCCAACTGGAAGTAATAATTCAACTGGAAGTTATAATCCAACTGGAAGAAAAACTCCAACTGGAAGTTATAATCCAACTGGAAGTAATAATCCAACTGGAAGTTATAATCCAACTGGAAGAAAAAATCCAACCGGAAGTAATAATCCAACTGGAAGTAATAATCCAACTGGAAGTAATAATCCAACTGGAAGTAATAATCCAACTGGAAGTAATAATCAAACTGGAAGTAATAATCCAACTGGAAGTAATAATCCAACTGGAAGTAATAATCCAACTGGAAGTAATAATCCAACTGGAAGTAATAATCCAACTGGAAGTAATAATCCAACTGGAAGTAATAATCCAACTGGAAGTAATAATCCAACTGGAAGTAATAATCCAACTGGAAGTAATAATCCAACTGGAAGTAATAATCCAACTGGAAGTAATAATCCAACTGGAAGTAATAATCCAACTGGAAGTAATAATCCAACTGGAAGTAATAATCCAACTGGAAGTTATAATCCAACTGGAAGAAATAATCCAACTGGAAGAAATAATCCAACTGGAAGTAATAATCCAACTGGAAGTAATAATCCAACTGGAAGTAATAATACAAATGGAAGTAATAATCCAACTGGAAGTAATAATCCAACTGGAAGTAATAATCCAACTGGAAGTAATAATCCAACTGGAAGATATAATCCAACTGGAAGATATAATCCAACTGGAAGTAATAATCCAACTGGAAGTAATAATCCACTGGAAGTAATAATCCACTGGAAGTAATAATCCAACTGGAAGTAATAATCCAACTGGAAGTAATAATCCAACTGGAAGTAATAATCCAACTGGAAGTAATAATCCAACTGGAAGTTATAATCCAACTGGAAGAAAAAATCCAACTGGAAGTAATAATCCAACTGGAAGTAATAATCCAACTGGAAGTAATAATCCAACTGGAAGTAATAATCCAACTGGAAGTAATAATCCAACTGGAAGTAATAATCCAACTGGAAAGTACTGTAATAATATTAGAAGACAATATTACAGTAGTATATTGTCCCCATGTTTTTTCTGATATTATTGGTTCAATAACAACTTATATACTGTACAGTAGTTTGCAAGCCAAGCAGCAGCTTGGTCTAGTGGTGACATTCCTGGGCTTCCAATTAGGGAGCCCTGGTTCGATCCCTAGATGGGGCAGCACTGTTTGGCACAGTGCTGCTTTAAATGCTGCAGCCTAGCTCAACCCCGGCTTTCATCCTTCAGTGGTCAAAAAATGGGAACCAAGGCAACTTGGGAAACAGAGTGCAAGGGTTTACTGTGGAAGATCACCCATGGTGGTGAACAGGCATTCCTTGGCTTGACGAGCCTAAAAGTTTCTCCCATTCATAACAACTTATATGACAGGTTTAGTAGCGATTTCGGCGATGGTCGCGGTAGGTTGAGTTGAGATTATCCCACCATGTTGATTTTCAGTTTTCTCGTTTTGTTGTTTCCTAGAATGCTATAGTAGATTACTTCAATTAATTTGTCCAATTATTTTTATCCACATGCTCAAGCTCACCATCATTCACAATTCATCCATCACAACCAGATATTTACTACGGACTGGCGAAGTTAATCTTGGAGTTAAAAATAGACCAACACTAGAAGCAGCATTTTCTAATGAGCTTGAAGCCGAATTACTTACTATAAGGAGCCGTTGGGCTCCCTCTAGTGAATCTGAGAGTACTCCAAAGTCATCAGCAAAGTCCAGATCAGTTAGGTACTTGGCAGGATTTCCTCGACTTCTGGAGCCAGTAGGTGGTGTTACCAACACCCTATCGTCATTATGATGATCTAAGGACATGCGTAGGACATAGTCAACCACAATTATGAATGGTGCAAGCGTGTCACCCTGGAAGACTCCCCATAAGTAACCGTCGAACTATCGTATACTGATCGAATTGCTGCAGTAGCAACAAAGATAACAGCCAGATGTCTGCTTGTCTTTGTAGACAACTCTTCAATTATCCTTTTAAGTGCCAAAATTGGCTCCCTGGTCCCACTTTAGGGAACCCCTTCTGATTTCCACGGAGCAGTCTCTCTATGGGATCCCCGATGCGATATAATAAAATTATTATATTCTATAGCTTTACAGCAGTCGAGATCAACGAGATTAAACGAAAAGAACCATAGAATGTTAGGTTGTCCTTCTTATGAACTGGCACCAACTTGTTTGCTTTCATTTCTTGTGGGACTCTCGTCGTTCTGTACATGACTATTATGGTGGGATTAATGTGCTCCAAACGCAAAGTTATACTAAAGGACACCATCTACTCCACTAACACGATCGGTCTTAATCCTCTTTGCAGCATCCTTGACTTCATGAAAGGGGATGGGTACATTCGGATACTCAGACACTTTTTATTCAACAAATTTTTAAATCAGGCAATAAATACCCTGTCATTATTTAGGAGCTTCTCAAAGTGGTCCTTCCAACCATTAAGTCGATCAGCTGTAGATTCAGCCTTAACCTTGGTGATTGGTTGGATTTTCCCCGCCCATGTAGCAAGTTGATAGATTTCCATGCCTGGGTTTGTTGCCTGTTGTCATCAGCATCATTGATGGCATTAACCTGGTGATTGATAAGCTCCTGTAGATTATCAGAGTATTATTGCCTATTCAGGGATTTAGAAGCAGCCCTAACTGCTGCAGTCCTTGCTGCCGTGTAGTGTGTTTGAGCATGGAGTCTTTCTGTGGCTTTCTGAAATCGCTTCTGCATTTCCTAATTCAGTGGTCTGTCCAGTGTGCCCATTTCTGTTTCGAGAGTATACAGGAACTGTACTGTAGCTGCTGCCTTAACTGCTTCTGTGAAGGCAGTATAGCCCTCGCAGTGTTCTGCCGCTTCAGAGGTAAGAACCTCATACCTGTTGCTCAGCTGTAACTTAGCTGTAAAAGCTGGAACCCACACTACTGGGCTGTTGCAACAGAGAGGATCAATCTTGCCGAGGCTAGTCTTGTGACTTGCCTTAGGTTCACCATTGTATTGGCTTTGTTGGTCGGGGTGGAACGGGAGACCAACATGCTATCATCTCATGCTGATTCCCTACTACTGTACAGTAGGCCTACAGTACCTGTAGCTGGACTCGACAATACAAAACAATAAACAATTCAAAAATGAAATAATTATCCTGTTTAAAATTTGTAATAAACTTATACTGTATTATATAGCCTACTGTATGTATATAAGCCTATATAAGTAGAAGTACCGCAATTTTCTTTTCTGGCGGCAACATTACTTTTATGTGAAATGCATAGCCCTGCTTGTCACTCAATTTTAACCGGTAATATGCATAATTGACTCACTTTCCGTCTGGATAATTCATATTGGCTGTATGGACTTCGACTTTTTATGGGGGGTTGGGGTTAGTTACTGGGATCTCAGCAATTACATATAAATAAAGTCTAAGTAAGATATATTTTGGGGTGACAATATTGAATTCAACATTTGTAAAGCAAGTATTATTACAGAACAAAGAAAATATTGCAAAACTACAGAAAACATCCGCTTGCGATGGATGGGAGAATGAGGACGTAAACTGTGTCCAGGTAGCAGGTAGTACTTCCTGGTCCACCTTCTATCTGAATCGTTAGAGCGACAGACTTCCAACCTGGAGTGCACACGTTCGATTCCACCTGGGCTTCAATGTCGAGTTTGCTAAACACTGCCCGACGCAAAGTATACCGATAAAATGATTCTAGAGATTAAATGTGAAAAATGTGAAATTTTAATCTGGAACCCATAGTAACCCCCCGCCCCCTAATACAGGTAGACCCTATTGAAATCTATTGCTGGTTTGATTAGTTGCTATTCAACTTGGGAAACCCCTTGAGGCATTCCTTGGCTTAATGATCCTAAAAGAATCTCCCATTCATTAGTAGCTATTCAAAAAGACACATTGCACACAGACAAGGAGATCCAGAGGTGTGATTTGTAAGAGTACAGTACCGGTAAGCGAACGGATGCTGACTACCTGAAACTGAATACAAAAATGGCATTACTACAGTACAGTATGACCCGGTTGGTACTGGTGCAGTATGCGTACAACCCCCACCAATTTTTTTATACTAATTACACGTAGTTTTTGATAATTTCTTTTTTTGAAATGTTCTAGAACATGTTAGCTATTTGTTTATAAAAAATAATGTTCAGAACAAATATTTTCATTCTGGAACATCTTTTTAGAAAAAAAACAAGGTTAGTATTAAAATCTTAGGAGTTCGTTACATCAACAGTATTTAGCATTTAAGTGATTCTTTTAACATTATTCTCTTTTACAAAAACTAGCTAGTCTTGTACTGGGCACCACTGTGGAGTGGGTCACCATTTATTTTTTAATTTTCTACAATTATATATTTACTATTTTTTACACACACTATAAACATTAGTTTTGTTTATTAGAATAAGTGAATTTGAAATGTTGCTTGAGTCACTGTGTAGGGAATGATTTCTTGATTAAATCGATAAAATCAGTAAATGGAGAAACTTTGTGCAGCATCCTCCAACGAAACTCGGCGAGATGGTTTTCGAGCAACAAGTTCTTCGTTCCAACATGTTTGCAAGAACTTTTACTAGTGGGTATGGGTAACAGGCCACAGGATTGTGCAAATGTTATCGCACTCCCCTCATCTTTTAAATTTTGGGAAATTTCTATAATATTTAAATCAGTGGACTGTCTCGAATATAAATGTCTTTGAATGTTTGTACTCATAATGTCAAAAAACACAAATGAATCTTTAAAATATGAAATGAATATAAACGTTCTAGAATTGTGTTGTAGTTGGAAACAATATTTAAATAAACTTAGTACACTTATAATATCGGTTAAAATACACAATAAAAAAAAATTAAAATGGTGACCCACTCCACAGTGGTGCCCTTGTACTGTACACTATGTGCTAATAAATAATGAATTGTGTCATGAATTGTGCTTAGAAAACGTTCCGGGTACTAGAAGCATAAAGGTCTTATGTGTCTCAAATTTGTAGGCCTATGTATTGGGTGCCCACTTTTTGACCAATTTTTTCAAGGCTTTTATCATGAGGTTTATATATGACCTTCTGACACTAAGATGGTAGCTAGTAATGTTGATTTTGTGTTAGCTAGTACTTTATATTAGCTAGTATAAAAATAAAAATTGAAAATTTTAAAAAATATTGACAACTTTTTTATTGTGTAAATTGCTTTTATCCTTGCTTTTATTATTTATTAGCTACCATTAACTTTACTAGCTATCATCATAATTTAATTACTACTACTACTGTACTAAGTCGAGCGAACTCGGACAGTGGAAATGAGATCCTTCCAGGCTTCCCGATTCTCCATAGTTGTCGCAATTTCGTTTCTCCCAAGTTCAGTATCCCTTTCAAGTTGATTTATATATGTTATGGCCGGTCGTCCGCGACTACGCTTTCCATGAGTTGGTTGCCAGAAAAGTAGATCTGGTATGACCTTGTCTTTACTTCGCCAGCAGTGCCCACTGAATCTTAATCTGCGTTCACGGAGGGTGGTTGATACAGGTGGTATTGTACCATAAAGCTCGGCGTTTGTCATGTGTTGTCTCCAGCTGATGTTTAGGGCTGCCCTTAGTAGTCTTGTGTAGCAACCATCAATTCGTTGTTCAAGTGATTTAGTCAGTGTCCAGGTCTCACCCCCGTATAAAAATACACTTTCCACTGTGGCTCGAAAGAACTTAGTCTTCAGGTGCCTGGGGAGATCTGATTTCCAGATGGTATCCATTTTTGATAGAGCTACCCAAGCCTTTGCTTTCCTAACTTCTATGTCCTTTTTGCTACTCTCTATCCATGATCCTAGGTACTCGAAGTCGTCAACCTTCCTTAGTTGATAATTATCAATTGTTGTCAAGTTTCCATCAACATTAAAGGTCATGAATTCGGTCTTGGTAGCATTTATATGCAATCCAACCTCCTTAGCAGCCCTATCCACTTTATTCAGTAGAAGCTGTGCATCTGCTAGCGTATTAGAGAGCAGGGCGATGTCATCCGCGAAGTCGGTGTCTGTGACTGTAGTTGCCGGATATCTACTACTTCTGCGTTCTTGAAGTGTGAATCCCAGATCTTCACCCTTTGTGGCCGTCCTCATTGCGTAATCCAGTACAATTACAAATAGTAATGGTGCTAATGTGTCACCTTGCAGTACGCCAGCCAGGATTGAGAGAAACTCAGTTTCACCATCTGGTGAGAGTACCTGTGCTTCTGTGTCATAATATAACAATCCAATGCCAGCAACGATTACTTCTGGTATTCCATAAGCTCTTAGGATTTCAAGCATTTTGCCTCTATGGATGTAGTCGAATGCCTTCCTGAAGTCCACAAAAGTCATGACTGCGGGGAGATTCTTTGACTTGATTCCTTCAATCAGTCTCCGCAGTGCAAGTATCTGAGCTATTGTTGATCTACTGTACTTGGTCGAAATCCGTTTTGGCTCTTACGCAGTAGCTTCTCTATGTGAGGCCTAATCCTATATAGAATCATTTTATTGTATATTTTGGCAGCTACCACAAGCAGACACATCCCACGATAGTTTGTTGGTATGCCGAGGTCTCCTTTCTTGGGGAGAGGCTTTAGTTGACCTTTAGTCCAAATTGGTGGAGGCTTTTCCCCTTTTAACATCCGGTTGCAAACATTCAATAATGGTCTGTTTAGCACTCCTGTTTTCCATACCTCCGCTGGAATTTCATCTAATCCACTCGCTTTATTATTGGACATGCTTTTAATGCTTCTTTGGAGTTCGGCAGGTGTGAAGTCCCCTGTCTCTATAGGTTAGTGTCTTGTCATATATTTTCCTTGTAGGCCTGACCTCGATGTTTGGTGGCTGCCCAAGCAAGTTGCTGAAGTGATTTTTCCACTTCCCAACACGTTCTTCGGGACTACCGGCTTTGAGGCGCCCCTTTGCACAACTTTTCCGACCAGATACCTCATTCACAGTTTGCCAGGTAAGTCTTGATTGTTGCTGTATGTGAGTAGTTGTAATTGCTTACATTTTACCCTGTATGTACTTTTCCTGGTTGATGTTGTAGGCCAATTTAAGATCGTCCTTAGCTTTCTCAACCTTGTTAATGTTTTCGGTTGTTGGTTGTTCGGTTTTTACTTTGTAGGCTATCTTAAGATCTTCTCTCTTACAGGTAACCTCAGAGTTTTGCCATGGCACATACTGTTTTCGTCTGGATTTCTGGGGGATATGCCTCTTAGCTGATTCCTTGTAGGTTTTATTATATTCTGGTATATTGAATCGGTAGACTGGTCTTCATCCATTGACTGAAGTGCTTCAAAGCGGTTTTGAACTTCTACTGCATCTCCCTTTATTTATACTGTAGTACGCCTTTTGCGCCTCCGAACTACAATTTAGGCCTAAAGTACTACATTACTACAGTACTACACATGAGTACTACAGTACCATCTCGTTGTGCCTGTGGGGAGCGATTTTCCGCTTCTCATATCCTGTCGTGCCCCACTGGAGAGTTTCCCTCTATAAGGCACAACGAGATCCGAGACTTCGTCGCCGACTCCCTGACCGAGGTGGCTCACAATGTGGCTGTTGAGCCAATGCTCCTGCCACTGTCGGTTGAGCAGTTCACCCTCCGATCCACCTCGACCGACCAGCAGGCGAGACTGGACGTTTCGGTGAGCGGATTCTGGGGCAACCGCTTCCAGAAGACGTTCATCGACGTCTCAGTCTTCAACCCGCTGGCCGCCACCAACGCCGCCATGACGTTGGACGCCGCCCATCGCCACCATGAAGACCGGAAGGCCAGGAAGTATGAGGAGCGAGTGAGGGAAGTTGAACACGGCAACTTCACTCCCCTCATCTTCACGGCCTTCGGTGGGATGGCTCCAACCGCCACCCAGTTCGTCTCCCGCCTCGCGCACAAGATCCCCGATAAGCGGGAGATCCGTTACTCAGATAGCGTGACCTGGGTGCGCCGGCGTCTCAGTTTCGCCCTCCTCCGTTCCTCCCTCCTCTGTCTGCGGGGGTGTCGGTCGGCAGCGCGCCGCCCTGTGCGCTGCAATATCGCCGACACCTCCATCCGTCTGACCAACGCAGCAGTGGACACTACCGGTACTATTAACTAACTGCAAACGGAAAACTGCAGTAGACAGGCAAATAGGCCCTCACTACCCTACTGTACATATTCAAATGTTGTCCAAGTATTGCCGTGTGTATATAGTTTCTTGAGTTATTTTTATAATATAATATATGTATCGAGTAGTAGTAAAAAAAAAAAAAAAACTACAGTACTACTACACTACAGTACTACATACTACACTACTGTATACTGTAAGTTCAAATATAAAACTGTATAACTATAGATTATTTGGCTAGAGTTCCGTATAGAACTGCATTTTTAAAACATATGCCATTGTTACTATGGCAACATTGAAGAGTTATAGAACAATAGAAAAGTATTATAAACTATTCTAGAACATAAATAAAATACAAAATATAATGTTCTAGAACATATAGCTAGTTTTTTTTAATTTTAAAATAGCTAGTAAATTTTAAAAAAACATCCAATTTGGTAGATAAATTTTTCTAATATACCGGTATAAATATTATAAATAAATAAATTTTTTTGTATTACTAGCTATTTTAAATTTGAAAAATAACTAGCTATATGTTCTAGAACATTATATTATTTGTATTATTTATGCTCTAGAATAGTGTATAATACATATAATATTACATAAATAAAATAAAAAGTAATAATGTTCTAATATTGGAGCCTCTTCAACTGACAATTGGACAGACAGATCAACATCTGGTTAATCTACCGTTAGCACTAATCATCTCTGCACTAAACCAAGGCAATCCAAAGCTGTAAAAGTGCGCCCTTTTTAGAGTTCATTGTCCCTTCTTACTGTACTAATATAACCTCCAACTATTATCATTGCATAAAAATTAGCATTTAGGTAATGTCAATACGCAGTATCTAGTCAGCCTCAACACACTATATTGTTTGCTCAGTCTCTGCCAATAATGTATTCAAATGTAAATTCAAATATATGTTATATTTCGTTTAACACCTAAATGATTAAATTGCAAATTATTTTGTAATTTAAATATGAAATTTAAATAGGAACATCGATTACAGTAGAGTTAGAGGTCTCTCTATACAGTATAATCATTGTTATAATAAATTAATCTTTGGAAATTAGTAATTTTATTCGTTAAATAGTTTTATTTTTCTTCTTATCTTTTTAGTTTTCATCCGATGCATGCTTGAATCGTCTTAACCTTTTCATTACAGTGTGTGCAATAATAGACGGTATCTTTCAGACATTCTAGACAGCCGCACTTATAACAGCAAAACGTAAAAATACACCCCGGCCAAAGGATACAAAGTGCAATAATCATAATCAATCCAATTCGACTTTTCGCTATGACATTGCTTCTTCCGCAGGTTGGGCAGATCATATCATCGCTGAAAAAAATATATTTAACATGAACTTTTTATATAGAGATACTCTATACAGTAAGACCACTTATTCTTCGAAAAATAAGTAAACCTAAAATACATAATGCTTATCTGTACCAAACTGAACCAAACGACCGAAAACATGGCTAACTGGACCAAACCTGATACCAAATAAAAATGACCGCAAACACCAAAGGCCTAAGTGTTTAGTGGGTTTGAAATTTAATTAAATTATATTTAAAACATTAAGGGAAAAGAGCAGT
>JAUCBJ010005092.1:0-95314 GCA_032718475.1 Nemertoderma westbladi
AGGAAGTTTCTTTACAGATGCCTCGGTTCTGATTGGCCCATGGCGGGGGTCTAGTATCCTCTGATTTTGGCGCCTCTCAGTGAGATTATTACCCCTAAAATAATTTAAGTAACAATAATTATGAAGTGCCGATTTAATGAGATTTCAAAAATTGTCAGGCCTACTAAGAATGTACCGGGTGTTCCATAGTTCCATAATGATTGCCCCCCAGGCCTACTAAGAATGTACCGGGTGTTCCATAGTTCCATAATGATTGCCCCCCAGGCCTACTAAGAATGTACCGGGTGTTCCATAGTTCCATAATGATTGCCCCCCAGGCCTACTAAGAATGTACCGGATGTTCCATAGTTCCATAATGATTGCCCCCCAGTCCTACTAAGAATGTACCGGGTGTTCCATAGTTCCATAATGATTGCCCCCCCTGGCCTACTAAGAATGTACCGGGTGTTCCATAGTTCCATAATGATTGCCCCCCCAGGCCTACTAAGAATGTACCGGGTGTTCCATAGTTCCATAATGATTGCCCCCCTGGCCTACTAAGAATGTACCAGGTGTTCCATAGTTCCATAATGATTGCCCCCCTGGCCTACTAAGAATGTACCGGGTGTTCCATAGTTCCATAATGATTGCCCCCCTGGCCTACTAAGAATGTACCGGGTGTTCCATAGTTCCATAATGATTGCCCCCCAGGCCTACTAAGAATGTACCGGGTGTTCCATAGTTCCATAATGATTGCCCCCCTGGCCTACTAAGAATGTACCGGTGTTCCATAGTTCCATAATGATTGCCCCCCAGGCCTACTAAGAATGTACCGGGTGTTCCATAGTTCCATAATGATTGCCCCCCTGGCCTACTAAGAATGTACCGGGTGTTCCATAGTTCCATAATGATTGCCCCCCCCCCCTGGCCTACTGAGAATGTACCGGGTGTTCCATAGTTCCATAATGATTGCCCCCCCCCCCAGGCCTACTAAGAATGTACCGGGTGTTCCATAGTTCCATAATGATTGCCCCCCAGGCCTACTAAGAATGTACCGGTGTTCCATAGTTCCATAATGATTGCCCCCCAGGCCTACTAAGAATGTACCGGGTGTTCCATAGTTCCATAATGATTGCCCCCCTGGCCTACTAAGAATGTACCGGGTGTTCCATAGTTTCATAATGATTGCCCCCCCCCCCCCCCCCCCAGGCCTACTAAGAATGTACCGGGTGTTCCATAGTTCCATAATGATTGCCCCCCTGGCCTACTAAGAATGTACCGGGTGTTCCATAGTTCCATAATGATTGCCCCCCTAGCCTACTAAGAATGTACCGGGTGTTCCATAGTTCCTTAATGATTGCCCCCCAGGCCTACTAAGAATGTACCGGATGTTCCATAGTTCCATAATGATTGCCCCCCAGGCCTACTAAGAATGTACCGGGTGTTCCATAGTTCCATAATGATTGCCCCCCAGGCCTACTAAGAATGTACCGGGTGTTCCATAGTTCCATAATGATTGCCCCCCCCCTGGCCTACTAAGAATGTACCGGGTGTTCCATAGTTCCATAATGATTGCCCCCCCCCCCCAGGCCTACTAAGAATTTACCGGGTGTTCCATAGTTCCATAATGATTGCCCCCCCTGGCCTACTAAGAATGTACCGGGTGTTCCATAGTTCCATAATGATTGCCCCCCCCCCCCCCCAGGCCTACTAAGAATGTACCGGGTGTTCCATAGTTCCATAATGATTGCCCCCCCAGGCCTACTAAGAATGTACCGGGAGTTCCATAGTTCCATAATGATTGCCCCCCAGGCCTACTAAGAATGTACCGGGTGTTCCATAGTTCCATAATGATTGCCCCCGAGGCCTACTAAGAATTTACCGGGTGTTCCATAGTTCCATAATGATTGCCCCCCTGGCCTACTAAGAATGTACTGGGGGGTGTTCCATAGTTCCATAATGATTGCCCCCCAGGCCTACTAAGAATTTACCGGGAGTTCCATAGTTCCATAATGATTGCCCCCCCAGGCCTACTAAGAATGTACCGGGTGTTCCATAGTTCCATAATGATTGCCCCCCTGGCCTACTAAGAATGTACCGGGTGTTCCATAGTTCCATAATGATTGCCCCCAAGGCCTACTAAGAATGTACCGGGTGTTCCATAGTTCCATAATGATTGCCCCCCTGGCCTACTAAGAATGTACCGGGTGTTCCATAGTTCCATAATGATTGCCCCCCTGGCCTACTAAGAATTTACCGGGTGTTCCATAGTTCCATAATGATTGCCCCCCAGGCCTACTAAGAATTTACCGGGTGTTCCATAATGATTGCACCCCCAGGCCTACTAAGAATGTACCGGGTGTTCCATAGTTCCTTAATGATTGCCCCCCAGGCCTACTAAGAATGTACCGGATGTTCCATAGTTCCATAATGATTGCCCCCCAGGCCTACTAAGAATGTACCGGGTGTTCCATAGTTCCATAATGATTGCCCCCCAGGCCTACTAAGAATGTACCGGGTGTTCCATAGTTCCATAATGATTGCCCCCCCCTGGCCTACTAAGAATGTACCGGGTGTTCCATAGTTCCATAATGATTGCCCCCCCCCCCCCCCCAGGCCTACTAAGAATTTACCGGGTGTTCCATAGTTCCATAATGATTGCCCCCCCTGGCCTACTAAGAATGTACCGGGTGTTCCATAGTTCCATAATGATTGCCCCCCCCCCCCCCCAGGCCTACTAAGAATGTACCGGGTGTTCCATAGTTCCATAATGATTGCCCCCCCAGGCCTACTAAGAATGTACCGGGAGTTCCATAGTTCCATAATGATTGCCCCCCAGGCCTACTAAGAATGTACCGGGTGTTCCATAGTTCCATAATGATTGCCCCCGAGGCCTACTAAGAATTTACCGGGTGTTCCATAGTTCCATAATGATTGCCCCCTGGCCTACTAAGAATGTACTGGGGGGTGTTCCATAGTTCCATAATGATTGCCCCCCAGGCCTACTAAGAATTTACCGGGAGTTCCATAGTTCCATAATGATTGCCCCCCCCAGGCCTACTAAGAATGTACCGGGTGTTCCATAGTTCCATAATGATTGCCCCCCTGGCCTACTAAGAATGTACCGGGTGTTCCATAGTTCCATAATGATTGCCCCCAAGGCCTACTAAGAATGTACCGGGTGTTCCATAGTTCCATAATGATTGCCCCCCTGGCCTACTAAGAATGTACCGGGTGTTCCATAGTTCCATAATGATTGCCCCCCTGGCCTACTAAGAATTTACCGGGTGTTCCATAGTTCCATAATGATTGCCCCCCAGGCCTACTAAGAATTTACCGGGTGTTCCATAATGATTGCACCCCCAGGCCTACTAAGAATGTACCGGGTGTCTCTTGGTGAAGTAAGTTTGTTTACCATTGGAAGTCTATTTGTTAAGTAAGTTTGTTTACCATTGGAAGTCTATTTGTTAAGTAAGTTTGTTTAACATTGGAAGTCTGTTGTTGAAGTAAGTTTGTTTAACATTGGAAGTCTGTTGTTGAAGTAAGTTTGTTTAACATTGGAAGTCTGTTGGTAAAGTAAGTTTGTTTAACATTGGAAGTCTGTTGGTGAAGTAAGTTTGTTTAACATTGGAAGTCTGTTGGTAAAGTAAGTTTGTTTAACATTGGAAGTCTGTTGTTGAAGTAAGTTTGTTTAACATTGGAAGTCTGTTGGTGTAGTAAGTTTGTTTAACATTGGAAGTCTGTTGGTTAAGTAAGTTTGTTTAACATTGGAAGTCTGTTTGCTAAGTAAGTTTGATTAACATTGGAAGTCTGTTTGTTAAGTAAGTTTGTTTAACATTGGAAGTCTGTTGGTGAAGTAAGTTTGTTTAACATTGGAAGTCTGTTGTTGAAGTAAGTTTGTTTAACATTGGAAATCTGTTGGTGAAGTAAGTTTGTTTAACATTGGAAGTCTGTTGGTGAAGTAAGTTTGTTTAACATTGGAAGTCTGTTGGTAAAGTAAGTTTGTTTAACATTGGAAGTCTGTTTGTTAAGTAAGTTTGTTTATCATTGGAAGTCTGTTGGTGAAGTAAGATTGTTTAACATTGGAAGTCTGTTGGTGAAGTAAGTTTCTTTAACATTGGAAGTCTGTTGTTGAAGTAAGTTTGTTTAACATTGGAAGTCTGTTGGTGAAGTAAGTTTGTTTAACATTGGAAGTCAGTTTGCTAAGTAAGTTTGATTAACATTGGAAGTCTGTTGGTGAAGTAAGTTTGTTTAACATTGGAAGTCTGTTGGTGAAGTAAGATTGTTTAACATTGGAAGTCTGTTGGTGAAGTAAGTTTCTTTAACATTGGAAGTCTGTTGTTGAAGTAAGTTTGTTTAACATTGGAAGTCTGTTGGTGAAGTAAGTTTGTTTAACATTGGAAGTCTGTTGGTGAAGTAAGTTTGTTTAACATTGGAAGTCTGTTGGTGAAGTAAGATTGTTTAACATTGGAAGTCTGTTGTTGAAGTAAGTTTGTTTAACATTGGAAGTCTGTTGGTAAAGTAAGTTTGTTTAACATTGGAAGTCTGTTGTTGAAGTAAGTTTGTTTAACATTGGAAGTCTGTTGGTAAAGTAAGTTTGTTTAACATTGGAAGTCTGTTGGTAAAGTAAGTTTGTTTAACATTGGAAGTCTGTTGTTGATGTAAGTTTGTTTAACATTGGAAGTCTGTTGTTGAAGTAAGTTTGTTTAACATTGGAAGTCTGTTGGTGAAGTAAGTTTGTTTAACATTGGAAGGCTGTTGTTGAAGTAAGTTTGTTTAACATTGGAAGTCTGTTGGTGAAGTAAGTTTGTTTAACATTGGAAGTCTGTTGGTAAAGTAAGTTTGTTTAACATTGGAAGTCTGTTGTTGAAGTAAGTTTGTTTAACATTGGAAGTCTGTTGGTAAAGTAAGTTTGTTTAACATTGGAAGTCTGTTGGTAAAGTAAGTTTGTTTAACATTGGAAGTCTGTTGTTGATGTAAGTTTGTTTAACATTGGAAGTCTGTTGTTGAAGTAAGTTTGTTTAACATTGGAAGTCTGTTGGTGAAGTAAGTTTGTTTAACATTGGAAGGCTGTTGTTGAAGTAAGTTTGTTTAACATTGGAAGTCTGTTGGTGAAGTAAGTTTGTTTAACATTGGAAGTCTGTTGGTGAAGTAAGTTTGTTTAACATTGGAAGTCTGTTGTTGAAGTAAGTTTGTTTAACATTGGAAGTCTGTTGTTGAAGTAAGTCTGTTTAACATTGGAAGTCTGTTGTTGAAGTAAGTTTCTTTAACATTGGAAGTCTGTTGGTGAAGTAAGTTTGTTTAACATTGGAAGTCTGTTGGTGAAGTAAGTTTGTTTAACATTGGAAGGCTGTTGTTGAAGTAAGTTTGTTTAACATTGGAAGTCTGTTGGTGAAGTAAGTTTGTTTAACATTGGAAGGCTGTTGTTGAAGTAAGTTTGTTTAACATTGGAAGTCTGTTGGTGAAGTAAGTTTGTTTAACATTGGAAGTCTGTTGGTGAAGTAAGTTTGTTTAACATTGGAAGGCTGTTGTTGAAGTAAGTTTGTTTAACATTGGAAGTCTGTTGGTGAAGTAAGTTTGTTTAACATTGGAAGGCTGTTGTTGAAGTAAGTTTGTTTAACATTGGAAGTCTGTTGGTGAAGTAAGTTTGTTTAACATTGGAAGTCTGTTGGTGAAGTAAGTTTGTTTAACATTGGAAGGCTGTTGTTGAAGTAAGTTTGTTTAACATTGGAAGTCTGTTGGTGAAGTAAGTTTGTTTAACATTGGAAGGCTGTTGTTGAAGTAAGTTTGTTTAACATTGGAAGTCTGTTGGTGAAGTAAGTTTGTTTAACATTGGAAGTCTGTTGGTGAAGTAAGTTTGTTTAACATTGGAAGTCTGTTGTTGAAGTAAGTTTGTTTAACATTGGAAGTCTGTTGGTAAACTAAGTTTGTTTAACATTGGAAGTCTGTTGTTGAAGTAAGTTTGTTTAACATTGGAAGTCTGTTGGTAAAGTAAGTTTGTTTAACATTGGAAGTCTGTTGGTAAAGTAAGTTTGTTTAACATTGGAAGTCTGTTGTTGAAGTAAGTCTGTTTAACATTGGAAGTCTGTTGTTGAAGTAAGTTTGTTTAACATTGGAAGTCTGTTGGTGAAGTAAGTTTGTTTAACATTGGAAGTCTGTTGGTGAAGTAAGTTTGTTTAACATTGGAAGTCTGTTGGTGAAGTAAGATTGTTTAACATTGGAAGTCTGTTGGTGAAGTAAGTTTCTTTAACATTGGAAGTCTGTTGGTGAAGTAAGTTTGTTTAACATTGGAAGTCTGTTGGTGAAGTAAGATTGTTTAACATTGGAAGTCTGTTGGTGAAGTAAGTTTCTTTAACATTGGAAGTCTGTTGTTGAAGTAAGTTTGTTTAACATTGGAAGTCTGTTGGTGAAGTAAGTTTGTTTAACATTGGAAGTCTGTTGGTGAAGTAAGTTTGTTTAACATTGGAAGTCTGTTGGTGAAGTAAGATTGTTTAACATTGGAAGTCTGTTGTTGAAGTAAGTTTGTTTAACATTGGAAGTCTGTTGGTAAACTAAGTTTGTTTAACATTGGAAGTCTGTTGTTGAAGTAAGTTTGTTTAACATTGGAAGTCTGTTGGTAAAGTAAGTTTGTTTAACATTGGAAGTCTGTTGGTAAAGTAAGTTTGTTTAACATTGGAAGTCTGTTGTTGATGTAAGTTTGTTTAACATTGGAAGTCTGTTGTTGAAGTAAGTTTGTTTAACATTGGAAGTCTGTTGGTGAAGTAAGTTTGTTTAACATTGGAAGGCTGTTGTTGAAGTAAGTTTGTTTAACATTGGAAGTCTGTTGGTGAAGTAAGTTTGTTTAACATTGGAAGTCTGTTGTTGAAGTAAGTTTGTTTAACATTGGAAGTCTGTTGGTGAAGTAAGTTTGTTTAACATTGGAAGTCTGTTGGTGAAGTAAGATTGTTTAACATTGGAAGTCTGTTGTTGAAGTAAGTTTGTTTAACATTGGAAGTCTGTTGGTAAAGTAAGTTTGTTTAACATTGGAAGTCTGTTGTTGAAGTAAGTTTGTTTAACATTGGAAGTCTGTTTGTTAAGTAAGTTTGTTTATCATTGGAAGTCTGTTGGTGAAGTAAGATTGTTTAACATTGGAAGTCTGTTGGTGAAGTAAGTTTCTTTAACATTGGAAGTCTGTTGTTGAAGTAAGTTTGTTTAACATTGGAAGTCTGTTGGTGAAGTAAGTTTGTTTAACATTGGAAGTCAGTTTGCTAAGTAAGTTTGATTAACATTGGAAGTCTGTTGGTGAAGTAAGTTTGTTTAACATTGGAAGTCTGTTGGTGAAGTAAGATTGTTTAACATTGGAAGTCTGTTGGTGAAGTAAGTTTCTTTAACATTGGAAGTCTGTTGTTGAAGTAAGTTTGTTTAACATTGGAAGTCTGTTGGTGAAGTAAGTTTGTTTAACATTGGAAGTCTGTTGGTGAAGTAAGTTTGTTTAACATTGGAAGTCTGTTGGTGAAGTAAGATTGTTTAACATTGGAAGTCTGTTGTTGAAGTAAGTTTGTTTAACATTGGAAGTCTGTTGGTAAAGTAAGTTTGTTTAACATTGGAAGTCTGTTGTTGAAGTAAGTTTGTTTAACATTGGAAGTCTGTTGGTAAAGTAAGTTTGTTTAACATTGGAAGTCTGTTGGTAAAGTAAGTTTGTTTAACATTGGAAGTCTGTTGTTGATGTAAGTTTGTTTAACATTGGAAGTCTGTTGTTGAAGTAAGTTTGTTTAACATTGGAAGTCTGTTGGTGAAGTAAGTTTGTTTAACATTGGAAGGCTGTTGTTGAAGTAAGTTTGTTTAACATTGGAAGTCTGTTGGTGAAGTAAGTTTGTTTAACATTGGAAGTCTGTTGGTAAAGTAAGTTTGTTTAACATTGGAAGTCTGTTGTTGAAGTAAGTTTGTTTAACATTGGAAGTCTGTTGGTAAAGTAAGTTTGTTTAACATTGGAAGTCTGTTGGTAAAGTAAGTTTGTTTAACATTGGAAGTCTGTTGTTGATGTAAGTTTGTTTAACATTGGAAGTCTGTTGTTGAAGTAAGTTTGTTTAACATTGGAAGTCTGTTGGTGAAGTAAGTTTGTTTAACATTGGAAGGCTGTTGTTGAAGTAAGTTTGTTTAACATTGGAAGTCTGTTGGTGAAGTAAGTTTGTTTAACATTGGAAGTCTGTTGGTGAAGTAAGTTTGTTTAACATTGGAAGTCTGTTGGTGAAGTAAGTTTCTTTAACATTGGAAGTCTGTTGTTGAAGTAAGTTTGTTTAACATTGGAAGTCTGTTGTTGAAGTAAGTTTGTTTAACATTGGAAGTCTGTTGGTGAAGTAAGTTTGTTTAACATTGGAAGTCTGTTGGTGAAGTAAGTTTGTTTAACATTGGAAGTCTGTTGGTGAAGTAAGATTGTTTAACATTGGAAGTCTGTTGGTGAAGTAAGTTTCTTTAACATTGGAAGTCTGTTGGTGAAGTAAGTTTGTTTAACATTGGAAGTCTGTTGGTGAAGTAAGATTGTTTAACATTGGAAGTCTGTTGGTGAAGTAAGTTTCTTTAACATTGGAAGTCTGTTGTTGAAGTAAGTTTGTTTAACATTGGAAGTCTGTTGGTGAAGTAAGTTTCTTTAACATTGGAAGTCTGTTGTTGAAGTAAGTTTGTTTAACATTGGAAGTCTGTTGGTGAAGTAAGTTTGTTTAACATTGGAAGTCTGTTGGTGAAGTAAGTTTGTTTAACATTGGAAGTCTGTTGGTGAAGTAAGATTGTTTAACATTGGAAGTCTGTTGTTGAAGTAAGTTTGTTTAACATTGGAAGTCTGTTGGTAAAGTAAGTTTGTTTAACATTGGAAGTCTGTTGTTGAAGTAAGTTTGTTTAACATTGGAAGTCTGTTGGTAAAGTAAGTTTGTTTAACATTGGAAGTCTGTTGGTAAAGTAAGTTTGTTTAACATTGGAAGTCTGTTGTTGATGTAAGTTTGTTTAACATTGGAAGTCTGTTGTTGAAGTAAGTTTGTTTAACATTGGAAGTCTGTTGGTGAAGTAAGTTTGTTTAACATTGGAAGGCTGTTGTTGAAGTAAGTTTGTTTAACATTGGAAGTCTGTTGGTGAAGTAAGTTTGTTTAACATTGGAAGTCTGTTGGTAAAGTAAGTTTGTTTAACATTGGAAGTCTGTTGTTGAAGTAAGTTTGTTTAACATTGGAAGTCTGTTGGTAAAGTAAGTTTGTTTAACATTGGAAGTCTGTTGGTAAAGTAAGTTTGTTTAACATTGGAAGTCTGTTGTTGATGTAAGTTTGTTTAACATTGGAAGTCTGTTGTTGAAGTAAGTTTGTTTAACATTGGAAGTCTGTTGGTGAAGTAAGTTTGTTTAACATTGGAAGGCTGTTGTTGAAGTAAGTTTGTTTAACATTGGAAGTCTGTTGGTGAAGTAAGTTTGTTTAACATTGGAAGTCTGTTGGTGAAGTAAGTTTGTTTAACATTGGAAGTCTGTTGGTGAAGTAAGTTTCTTTAACATTGGAAGTCTGTTGTTGAAGTAAGTTTGTTTAACATTGGAAGTCTGTTGTTGAAGTAAGTTTGTTTAACATTGGAAGTCTGTTGGTGAAGTAAGTTTGTTTAACATTGGAAGTCTGTTGGTGAAGTAAGTTTGTTTAACATTGGAAGTCTGTTGGTGAAGTAAGATTGTTTAACATTGGAAGTCTGTTGGTGAAGTAAGTTTCTTTAACATTGGAAGTCTGTTGGTGAAGTAAGTTTGTTTAACATTGGAAGTCTGTTGGTGAAGTAAGATTGTTTAACATTGGAAGTCTGTTGGTGAAGTAAGTTTCTTTAACATTGGAAGTCTGTTGTTGAAGTAAGTTTGTTTAACATTGGAAGTCTGTTGGTGAAGTAAGTTTGTTTAACATTGGAAGTCTGTTGGTGAAGTAAGTTTGTTTAACATTGGAAGTCTGTTGGTGAAGTAAGATTGTTTAACATTGGAAGTCTGTTGTTGAAGTAAGTTTGTTTAACATTGGAAGTCTGTTGGTAAAGTAAGTTTGTTTAACATTGGAAGTCTGTTGTTGAAGTAAGTTTGTTTAACATTGGAAGTCTGTTGGTAAAGTAAGTTTGTTTAACATTGGAAGTCTGTTGGTAAAGTAAGTTTGTTTAACATTGGAAGTCTGTTGTTGATGTAAGTTTGTTTAACATTGGAAGTCTGTTGGTGAAGTAAGTTTGTTTAACATTGGAAGTCTGTTGGTGAAGTAAGTTTGTTTAACATTGGAAGGCTGTTGTTGAAGTAAGTTTGTTTAACATTGGAAGTCTGTTGGTGAAGTAAGTTTGTTTAACATTGGAAGTCTGTTGGTAAAGTAAGTTTGTTTAACATTGGAAGTCTGTTGTTGAAGTAAGTTTGTTTAACATTGGAAGTCTGTTGGTAAAGTAAGTTTGTTTAACATTGGAAGTCTGTTGGTAAAGTAAGTTTGTTTAACATTGGAAGTCTGTTGGTGAAGTAAGTGTGTTTAACATTGGAAGTCTGTTGGTGAAGTAAGTTTGTTTAACATTGGACTACTACTACTAGGATCGGCATGCTGCATTGCAGCTGCATTTTTAAGAATGCTGTGCCGGCTTGTCAACAAAATTGCACCGCCACAACTCCCTATCACCCATGACATTTGCTAGATCATCCGCATCTTTAAGGCCAGTGTCCTTTAAGATGCGTCTCAAGAAAGTCATGGGCTGTCCACCATGCTTATTCACTCCATGAGGCTGCCAAAGTACAAGATTATGCACTGGCTGGTCCTCACGGCGAAAGCAATGTCCTGCAAAGCGGAGGCGATTTTGTTCTAGTGTCAAGCTTGGGGGAACCAATGAGACACCTCCAATGTTATATAGTGTCTGGTTGGAGATGTGTGCATTGTACTTGACACAATGAACCCGGCGTAGCATTCTTGTGAATGTGCCATCCAGAGATTTGGTGTCCTCAGCAGTTAGAGCCCAGCATGGACTCCCGTAGAGGAGTACTGGAACTACTGCTGCTCTAAATAATCGGACCTTAAGTTTCCGATTAATTCTCGGTGATTTCCAAATCCTGGAAAGCCTATTCAAGGCTGTCCATGCCTTTCCCTTACGTATTCGAAGGTCCTCACCTGACTTCCGGATCCATGATCCCAGGTAACAGAAGTCGTCCACATGCTCAAGCATACCATCCTTTGAGCTTATGCTCATCCGATCAGAGACTTGCTGAGGACTTTCAAAGTTAACTGTCAGAATTTTGGTCTTTCTGGAGTTAATAAAAAGTCCAACACTAGAAGCAGCATGTTCTAATGAGCTGAGGAGCCGTTGGGCTCCCTCTAATGATTCTGAGAGTACTCCTAAGTCATCAGCAAAGTCTAGATCAGTTAGGTACTTGGCAGGATTTCCTCGACTTCTGGAGCCAGTAGGTGGAGTTATCATCACCCCATCATCATTATGATGATCTAAGGACATGCGTAGAACATAGTCAACCACAATAATGAACAAGAATGGTGCAAGTGTGTCTCCTTGGAGGACGCCCCATAACACTTCAAATGGTTCTGTGTCACCGTCAACAGTAGACACAAATGTTGTCGAACCATCGTATACTGATCTGATTGCTGCAATAATTTCATCAGGAATCCCATATAATGAAAGTATGCTGAACATACGTGAGCGAGAGACTGAATCAAAGGCCTTGAAGAAGTCAACAAAGATAACAGCCAGATGCCTGTCTTTCTTTTTTGATAATTCTTCAATTATCCTTCTAAGTGCCAAAATGGGCTCCATGGTCCCACGACCTTTACGGAACCCATTCTGATTTCCACGGAGCAGTCTCTCAATGGGATCCTTGATGCGATTTAATAGAATCCTATTGTATAGCTTTGCAGCAATCGAGATCAATGAGATTCCCCGAAAAGAACCATAGAGTGTTAGGTTGCCCTTCTTGGGAACTGGCACCAACTTATTTGTTTTCATTTCTTGTGGGACTCTTGTTGTTCGGTACATGTCTACTATGATGGGATAGATGAGCTTTAAACACTCAGGTATTTTAAAGACCTCAGGGGGAACACCATCTACTCCACTGGCACGATTGGTCTTAATGCTCTTTGCAGCAGCCTTAATGCTCTTTGCAGTCTGTTGGTAAAGTAAGTTTGTTTAACATTGGAAGTCTGTTGGTGAAGTAAGTGTGTTTAACATTGGAAGTCTGTTGGTGAAGTAAGTTTGTTTAACATTGGAAGGCTGTTGTTGAAGTAAGTTTGTTTAACATTGGAAGTCTGTTGTTGATGTAAGTTTGTTTAACATTGGAAGTCTGTTGTTGAAGTAAGTTTGTTTAACATTGGAAGTCTGTTGGTGAAGTAAGTTTGTTTAACATTGGAAGGCTGTTGTTGAAGTAAGTTTGTTTAACATTGGAAGTCTGTTGGTGAAGTAAGTTTGTTTAACATTGGAAGTCTGTTGGTGAAGTAAGTTTGTTTAACATTGGAAGTTTGTTGGTAAAGTAAGTTTGTTTAACATTGGAAGTCTGTTGGTAAAGTAAGTTTGTTTAACATTGGAAGTCTGTTGTTGATGTAAGTTTGTTTAACATTGGAAGTCTGTTGGTGAAGTAAGTTTGTTTAACATTGGAAGTCTGTTGGTGAAGTAAGTTTGTTTAACATTGGAAGTCTGTTGGTGAAGTAAGTTTGTTTAACATTGGAAGTCTGTTGGTGAAGTAAGTTTGTTTAACATTGGAAGGCTGTTGTTGAAGTAAGTTTGTTTAACATTGGAAGTCTGTTGGTGAAGTAAGTTTGTTTAACATTGGAAGGCTGTTGTTGAAGTAAGTTTGTTTAACATTGGAAGTCTGTTGGTGAAGTAAGTTTGTTTAACATTGGAAGTCTGTTGGTGAAGTAAGTTTGTTTAACATTGGAAGTCTGTTGGTGAAGTAAGTTTGTTTAACATTGGAAGTCTGTTGGTAAAGTAAGTTTGTTTAACATTGGAAGTCTGTTGGTGAAGTAAGTTTGTTTAACATTGGAAGTCTGTTGGTGAAGTAAGATTGTTTAACATTGAAAGTCTGTTGGTGAAGTAAGTTTCTTTAACATTGGAAGTCTGTTCTTGAAGTAAGTTTGTTTAACATTGGAAGTCTGTTGGTGAAGTAAGTTTGTTTAACATTGGAAGTCTGTTGGTGAAGTAAGTTTGTTTAACATTGGAAGTCTGTTGGTGAAGTAAGTTTGTTTAACATTGGAAGTCTGTTTGTTAAGTAAGTTTGATTAACATTGTAAGTCTGTTGGTGAAGTAAGTTTGTTTAACATTGGAAGTCTGTTGGTGAAGTAAGTTTGTTTAACATTGGAAGTCTGTTGGTGAAGTAAGTTTGTTTAACATTGGAAGTCTGTTGGTGAAGTAAGTTTGTTTAACATTGGAAGTCTGCTGGTGAAGTAAGTTTGTTTAACATTGGAAGTCTGTTGGTAAAGTAAGTTTGTTTAACATTGGAAGTCTGTTGGTGAAGTAAGTTTGTTTAACATTGGAAGTCTGTTGGTGAAGTAAGATTGTTTAACATTGGAAGTCTGTTGGTGAAGTAAGTTTCTTTAACATTGGAAGTCTGTTCTTGAAGTAAGTTTGTTTAACATTGGAAGTCTGTTGGTGAAGTAAGTTTGTTTAACATTGGAAGTCTGTTGGTGAAGTAAATTTGTTTAACATTGGAAGTCTGTTGGTGAAGTAAGTTTGTTTAACATTGGAAGTCTGTTTGTTAAGTAAGTTTGATTAACATTGGAAGTCTGTTGGTGAAGTAAGTTTGTTTAACATTGGAAGTCTGTTGGTGAAGTAAGTTTGTTTAACATTGGAAGTCTGTTGGTGAAGTAAGTTAGTTTAACATTGGAAGTCTGTTTTTGAAGTAAGTTTGTTTAACATTGGAAGTCTGTTGTTGAAGTAAGTTTGTTTAACATTGGAAGTCTGTTGGTGAAGTAAGTTTGTTTAACATTGGAAGACTGTTGGTGAAGTAAGTTTCTTTAACATTGGAAGTCTGTTCTTGAAGTAAGTTTGTTTAACATTGGAAGTCTGTTGGTGAAGTAAGTTTGTTTAACATTGGAAGTCTGTTGGTGAAGTAAGTTTGTTTAACATTGGAAGTCTGTTGGTGAAGTAAGTTTGTTTAACATTGGAAGTCTGTTGGTGAAGTAAGTTTGTTTAACATTGGAAGTCTGTTGGTGAAGTAAGATTGTTTAACATTGGAAGTCTGTTGGTGAAGTAAGTTTCTTTAACATTGGAAGTCTGTTCTTGAAGTAAGTTTGTTTAACATTGGAAGTCTGTTGGTGAAGTAAGTTTGTTTAACATTGGAAGTCTGTTGGTGAAGTAAGTTTGTTTAACATTGGAAGTCTGTTGGTGAAGTAAGTTTGTTTAACATTGGAAGTCTGTTTGTTAAGTAAGTTTGATTAACATTGGAAGTCTGTTGGTGAAGTAAGTTTGTTTAACATTGGAAATCTGTTTGGTAAGTAAGTTTGATTAACATTGGAAGTCTGTTGGTGAAGTAAGTTTGTTTAACATTGGAAGTCTGTTGGTGAAGTAAGATTGTTTAACATTGGAAGTCTGTTGGTGAAGTAAGTTTCTTTAACATTGGAAGTCTGTTCTTGAAGTAAGTTTGTTTAACATTGGAAGTCTGTTGGTGAAGTAAGTTTGTTTAACATTGGAAGTCTTTTGGTGAAGTAAGTTTGTTTAACATTGGAAGTCTGTTGGTGAAGTAAGTTTGTTTAACATTGGAAGTCTGTTTGTTAAGTAAGTTTGATTAACATTGGAAGTCTGTTGGTGAAGTAAGTTTGTTTAACATTGGAAGGCTGTTGTTGAAGTAAGTTTGTTTAACATTGGAAGTCTGTTGGTGAAGTAAGTTTGTTTAACATTGGAAGTCTGTTGGTGAAGTAAGTTTGTTTAACATTGGAAGTCTGTTGGTGAAGTAAGTTTGTTTAACATTGGAAGTCTGTTGGTAAAGTAAGTTTGTTTAACATTGGAAGTCTGTTGGTGAAGTAAGTTTGTTTAACATTGGAAGTCTGTTGGTGAAGTAAGATTGTTTAACATTGAAAGTCTGTTGGTGAAGTAAGTTTCTTTAACATTGGAAGTCTGTTCTTGAAGTAAGTTTGTTTAACATTGGAAGTCTGTTGGTGAAGTAAGTTTGTTTAACATTGGAAGTCTGTTGGTGAAGTAAGTTTGTTTAACATTGGAAGTCTGTTGGTGAAGTAAGTTTGTTTAACATTGGAAGTCTGTTTGTTAAGTAAGTTTGATTAACATTGTAAGTCTGTTGGTGAAGTAAGTTTGTTTAACATTGGAAGTCTGTTGGTGAAGTAAGTTTGTTTAACATTGGAAGTCTGTTGGTGAAGTAAGTTTGTTTAACATTGGAAGTCTGTTGGTGAAGTAAGTTTGTTTAACATTGGAAGTCTGCTGGTGAAGTAAGTTTGTTTAACATTGGAAGTCTGTTGGTAAAGTAAGTTTGTTTAACATTGGAAGTCTGTTGGTGAAGTAAGTTTGTTTAACATTGGAAGTCTGTTGGTGAAGTAAGATTGTTTAACATTGGAAGTCTGTTGGTGAAGTAAGTTTCTTTAACATTGGAAGTCTGTTCTTGAAGTAAGTTTGTTTAACATTGGAAGTCTGTTGGTGAAGTAAGTTTGTTTAACATTGGAAGTCTGATGGTGAAGTAAATTTGTTTAACATTGGAAGTCTGTTGGTGAAGTAAGTTTGTTTAACATTGGAAGTCTGTTTGTTAAGTAAGTTTGATTAACATTGGAAGTCTGTTGGTGAAGTAAGTTTGTTTAACATTGGAAGTCTGTTGGTGAAGTAAGTTTGTTTAACATTGGAAGTCTGTTGGTGAAGTAAGTTAGTTTAACATTGGAAGTCTGTTCTTGAAGTAAGTTTGTTTAACATTGGAAGTCTGTTGTTGAAGTAAGTTTGTTTAACATTGGAAGTCTGTTGGTGAAGTAAGTTTGTTTAACATTGGAAGACTGTTGGTGAAGTAAGTTTCTTTAACATTGGAAGTCTGTTCTTGAAGTAAGTTTGTTTAACATTGGAAGTCTGTTGGTGAAGTAAGTTTGTTTAACATTGGAAGTCTGTTGGTGAAGTAAGTTTGTTTAACATTGGAAGTCTGTTGGTGAAGTAAGTTTGTTTAACATTGGAAGTCTGTTGGTGAAGTAAGTTTGTTTAACATTGGAAGTCTGTTGGTGAAGTAAGATTGTTTAACATTGGAAGTCTGTTGGTGAAGTAAGTTTCTTTAACATTGGAAGTCTGTTCTTGAAGTAAGTTTGTTTAACATTGGAAGTCTGTTGGTGAAGTAAGTTTGTTTAACATTGGAAGTCTGTTGGTGAAGTAAGTTTGTTTAACATTGGAAGTCTGTTGGTGAAGTAAATTTGTTTAACATTGGAAGTCTGTTTGTTAAGTAAGTTTGATTAACATTGGAAGTCTGTTGGTGAAGTAAGTTTGTTTAACATTGGAAATCTGTTTGGTAAGTAAGTTTGATTAACATTGGAAGTCTGTTGGTGAAGTAAGTTTGTTTAACATTGGAAGTCTGTTGGTGAAGTAAGATTGTTTAACATTGGAAGTCTGTTGGTGAAGTAAGTTTCTTTAACATTGGAAGTCTGTTCTTGAAGTAAGTTTGTTTAACATTGGAAGTCTGTTGGTGAAGTAAGTTTGTTTAACATTGGAAGTCTGTTGGTGAAGTAAGTTTGTTTAACATTGGAAGTCTGTTGGTGAAGTAAGTTTGTTTAACATTGGAAGTCTGTTTGTTAAGTAAGTTTGATTAACATTGGAAGTCTGTTGGTGAAGTAAGTTTGTTTAACATTGGAAGTATGTTGGTGAAGTAAGTTTGTTTAACATTGGACGGCTCTGTTTGTGCAGTTACCTAGGTAACTAGCTTACCTCGGTTGTCTGCTAGTTCGATTAGGTATCGCGCCCGGCAATGCTGCTCCTTGTCCGGTGTTTTGATTGGTTACCAGTCGGTTGCCTTGGATACCACCGAGAAATGGTGAGGCTTGTACGGCGTTTAGACGTCTGGGAATAAATAGTGGCGGATATGTAGTCATGGTAGCCAGTATGACATATTTTGAACAATTTGTTTCATAGAGTGGAGCAAAAATCAACCAAATTTTCAACAGCAGATTGTTAATTCTTGAGGGAGGGGGTTTGGGAACACAGACTGCATCTTACTCGAGCGAGCGTTTCGCCCAACTTGGCGTTTCTGACAATTCTATACTAATAGATAATACCCAGTCTATTATCATGAAAAATATGAAAATATCTCAATAATGGGGGGGGGGGGGATCTAATTTCATCCCTTTTCCTGGGTAAATCGACGCAAATAACAGCTGATTACTCCCAAAAACTAAAATATTTTATATGATATTCCCTTTCGCTTATTGTTCGGGCTGTCCCGGTGTATCCTTTCTCTACCAACCCTCCCATATAGTAATCCTACATACCCTGTCCCGGTGTATCCTTTCACTACCAACCCTCCCATAGTAATCCTACATACCCTGTCCCGGTGTATCCTTTCTCTACCAACCCTGCCATAGTAATCCTACATACCCTGTCCCGGTGTATCCTTTCTCTACCAACCCTCCCATAGTAATCCTACATACCCTGTCCCGGTGTATCCTTTCTCTACCAAACCTCACATATAGTAATCCTACATACCCTGTCCCTGTGTATCCTTTCTCTACCAACCCTCCCATAGTAATCCTACATACCCTGTCCCGGTGTATCCTTTCTCTACCAACCCTCCCATATATTAATCCTACATACCCTGTCCCGGTGTATCCTTTCTCTACCAACCCTTCCATAGTAATCCTACATACCCTATCCCGGTGTATCCTTTCTCTACCAACCCTCCCATAGTAATCCTACATACCCTGTCCCGGTGTATCCTTTCTCTACCAACCATCCCATAGTAATCCTACATACCATGTCCCGGTGTATCCTTTCTCTACCAACCCTCCCATAGTAATCCTACATATCCTATCCCGGTGTATCCTTTCTCTACCAACCCTCCCATATAGTAATCCTACATACCCTGTCCCGGTGTATCCTTTCTCTACCAATCCTCCCATAGTAATCCTACATACCCTGTCCCGGTGTATCCTTTCTCTACCAATCCTCCCATAGTAATCCTACATACCCTGTCCCTGTGTATCCTTTCTCTACCAACCCTCCCATATAGTAATCCTACATACCCTGTCTCGGTGTATCCTTTCTCTACCAACCCTCCCACATAGTAATCCTACATACCCTGTCCCGGTGTATCCTTTCTCTACCAACCCTCCCATAGTAATCCTACATACCCTGTCCCGGTGTATCCTTTCTCTACCAACCCTCCCATAGTAATCCTACATACCCTGTCCCGGTGTATCCTTTCTCTACCAATCCTCCCATAGTAATCCTACATACCCTGTCCCGGTGTATCCTTTCTCTACCAACCCTCCCATATAGTAATCCTACATACCCTGTCCCGGTGTATCCTTTCACTACCAACCCTCCCATAGTAATCCTACATACCCTGTCCCGGTGTATCCTTTCTCTACCAACCCTCCCATAGTAATCCTACATACCCTGTCCCGGTGTATCCTTTCTCTACCAACCCTCCCATAGTAATCCTACATACCCTGTCCCGGTGTATCCTTTCTCTACCAAACCTCACATATAGTAATCCTACATACCCTGTCCCTGTGTATCCTTTCTCTACCAACCCTCCCATAGTAATCCTACATACCCTGTCCCGGTGTATCCTTTCTCTACCAACCCTCCCATATATTAATCCTACATACCCTGTCCCGGTGTATCCTTTCTCTACCAACCCTTCCATAGTAATCCTACATACCCTATCCCGGTGTATCCTTTCTCTACCAACCCTCCCATAGTAATCCTACATACCCTGTCCCGGTGTATCCTTTCTCTACCAACCATCCCATAGTAATCCTACATACCATGTCCCGGTGTATCCTTTCTCTACCAACCCTCCCATAGTAATCCTACATATCCTATCCCGGTGTATCCTTTCTCTACCAACCCTCCCATATAGTAATCCTACATACCCTGTCCCGGTGTATCCTTTCTCTACCAATCCTCCCATAGTAATCCTACATACCCTGTCCCGGTGTATCCTTTCTCTACCAATCCTCCCATAGTAATCCTACATACCCTGTCCCTGTGTATCCTTTCTCTACCAACCCTCCCATATAGTAATCCTACATACCCTGTCTCGGTGTATCCTTTCTCTACCAACCCTCCCACATAGTAATCCTACATACCCTGTCCCGGTGTATCCTTTCTCTACCAACCCTCCCATAGTAATCCTACATACCCTGTCCCTGTGTATCCTTTCTCTACCAACCCTCCCATATAGTAATCCTACATACCCTGTCCCGGTGTATCCTTTCTCTACCAACCCTCCCATAGTAATCCTACATACCCTGTCCCTGTGTATCCTTTCTCTACCAACCCTCCCATATAGTAATCCTACATACCCTGTCCCGGTGTATCCTTTCTCTACCAATCCTCCCATAGTAATCCTACATACCCTGTCCCGGTGTATCCTTTCTCTACCAACCCTCCCATAGTAATCCTACATACCCTGTCCCGGTGTATCCTTTCTCTACCAACCCTCCCATAGTAATCCTACATACCCTGTCCCGGTGTATCCTTTCTCTACCAACCCTCCCATAGTAATCCTACATACCCTGTCCCGGTGTATCCTTTCTCTACCAACCCTCCCATATAGTAATCCTACATACCCTGTCCCGGTGTATCCTTTCTCTACCAACCCTCCCATAGTAATCCTACATACCCTGTCCCGGTGTATCCTTTCTCCCCCAACCCTCCCATAGTAATCCTACATACCCTGTCCCGGTGTATCCTTTCTCTACCAACCCTCCCATAGTAATCCTACATACCCTGCCCCGGTGTATCCTTTCTCTACCAACCCTCCCATAGTAATCCTACATACCCTGTCCCGGTGTATCCTTTCTCCCCCAACCCTCCCATAGTAATCCTACATACCCTGTCCCGGTGTATCCTTTCTCTACCAACCCTCCCATATAGTAATCCTACATACCCTGTCCCGGTGTATCCTTTCTCTACCAACCCTCCCATATAGTAATCCTACCTACCCTGTCCCGGTGTATCCTTTCTCCCCCAACCCTCCCATAGTAATCCTACATACCCTGTCCCGGTGTATCCTTTCTCTACCAACTCTCCCATATAGTAATCCTACATACCCTGTCCCGGTTTATCCTTTCTCTACCAACCCTCCCATAGTAATCCTACATACCCTGTCCCGGTGTATCCTTTCTCTACCAACCCTCCCATAGTAATCCTACATACCCTGTCCCGGTGTATCCTTTCACTACCAACCCTCCCATATAGTAATCCTACATACCCTGTCCCGGTGTATCCTTTCTCTACCAACCCTCCCATATAGTAACCCTACATACCCTGTCCCGGTGTATCCTTTCTCTACCAACCCTCCCATAGTAATCCTACATACCCTGTCCCGGTGTATCCTTTCTCTACCAACCCTCCCATAGTAATCCTACATACCCTGTCCCGGTGTATCCTTTCTCTACCAACCCTCCCATAGTAATCCTACATACCCTGTCCCGGTGTATCCTTTCTCTACCAACCCTCCCATATAGTAATCCTACATACCCTGTCCCGGTGTATCCTTTCTCTACCAACCCTCCCATAGTAATCCTACATACCCTGTCCCGGTGTATCCTTTCTCTACCAACCCTCCCATAGTAATCCTACATACCCTGTACCGGTGTATCCTTTCTCTACCAACCCTCCCATATAGTAATCCTACATACCCTGTCCCGGTGTATCCTTTCTCTACCAACCCTCCCATAGTAATCCTACATACCCTGTCCCGGTGTATCCTTTCTCTACCAACCCTCCCATATAGTAATCCTACATACCCTGTCCCGGTGTATCCTTTCTCTACCAACCCTCCCATATAGTAATCCTACATACCCTGTCCCGGTGTATCCTTTCTCTACCAACCCTCCAATAGTAATCCTACATACCCTGTCCCGGTGTATCCTTTCTCTACCAACCCTCCCATATAGTAATCCTACATACCCTGTCCCGGTGTATCCTTTCTCTACCAACCCTCCCATAGTAATCCTACATACCCTGTCCCGGTGTATCCTTTCTCTACCAACCCTCCCATATAGTAATCCTACATACCCTGCCCCGGTGTATCCTTTCTCTAGCAACCCTCCCATAGTAATCCTACATACCCTGTCCCGGTGTATCCTTTCTCTACCAACCCTACCATATAGTAATCCTACATACCCTGTCCCGGTGTATCCTTTCTCTACCAACCCTCCCATAGTAATCCTACATACCCTGTCCCGGTGTATCCTTTCTCTACCAACCCTACCATATAGTAATCCTACATACCCTGTCCCGGTGTATCCTTTCTCTACCAACCCTACCATATAGTAATCCTACATACCCTGTCCCGGTGTATCCTTTCTCTACCAACCCTCCCATATAGTAATCCTACATACCCTGTCCCGGTGTATCCTTTCTCTACCACCCTCCCATAGTAATCCTACATACCCTGTCCCGGTGTATCCTTTCGCTACCGACCCTCCCATAGTAATCCTACATACCCTGTCCCGGTGTATCCTTTCTCTACCAACCCTACCATATAGTAATCCTACATACCCTGCCCCGGTGTATCCTTTCTCTAGCAACCCTCCCATATAGTAATCCTACATACCCTGTCCCGGTGTATCCTTTCTCTACCGACCCTCCCATAGTAATCCTACATACCCTGTCCCGGTGTATCCTTTCTCTACCAACCCTACCATATAGTAATCCTACATACCCTGTCCCGGTGTATCCTTTCTCTACCAACCCTACCATATAGTAATCCTACATACCCTGTCCCGGTGTATCCTTTCTCTACCAACCCTACCATATAGTAATCCTACATACCCTGTCCCGGTGTATCCTTTCTCTACCAACCCTACCATATAGTAATCCTACATACCCTGTCCCGGTGTATCCTTTCTCTACCGACCCTCCCATAGTAATCCTACATACCCTGTCCCGGTGTATCCTTTCTCTACCAACCCTACCATATAGTAATCCTACATACCCTGTCCCGGTGTATCCTTTCTCTACCAACCCTCCCATATAGTAATCCTACATACCCTGTCCCGGTGTATCCTTTCTCTACCGACCCTCCCATAGTAATCCTACATACCCTGTCCCGGTGTATCCTTTCTCTACCAACCCTACCATATAGTAATCCTACATACCCTGTCCCGGTGTATCCTTTCTCTACCGACCCTCCCATAGTAATCCTACATACCCTGTCCCGGTGTATCCTTTCTCTACCAACCCTACCATATAGTAATCCTACATACCCTGTCCCGGTGTATCCTTTCTCTACCAACCCTCCCATAGTAATCCTACATACCCTGTCCCGGTGTATCCTTTCTCTACCAACCCTCCCATAGTAATCCCACATACCCTATCCCGGTGTATCCTTTCTCTACCAACCCTCCCATAGTAATCCTACATACCCTGTCCCGGTGTACCCTTTCTCTACCAACCCTACCATATAGTAATCCTACATACCCTGTCCCGGTGTATCCTTTCTCTACCAACCCTCCCATAGTAATCCTACATACCCTGTCCCGGTGTATCCTTTCTCTACCAACCCTCCCATAGTAATCCCACATACCCTATCCCGGTGTATCTTTCTCTACCAACCCTCCCATAGTAATCCTACATACCCTGTCCCGGTGTATCCTTTCTCTACCAACCCTACCATATAGTAATCCTACATACCCTGTCCCGGTGTATCCTTTCTCTACCAACCCTCCCATAGTAATCCTACATACCCTGTCCCGGTGTATCCTTTCTCTACCAACCCTCCCATAGTAATCCCACATACCCTATCCCGGTGTATCTTTCTCTACCAACCCTCCCATAGTAATCCCACATACCCTATCCCGGTGTATCCTTTCTCTACCAACCCTCCCATAGTAATCCTACATACCCTGTCCCGGTGTATCCTTTCTCTACCAACCCTCCCATAGTAATCCTACATACCCTATCCCGGTGTATCCTTTCTCTACCAACCCTCCCATAGTAATCCTACATACCCTGTCCCGGTGTATCCTTTCTCTACCAACCCTCCCATAGTAATCCCACATACCCTATCCCGGTGTATCCTTTCTCTACCAACCCTCCCATAGTAATCCTACATACCCTGTCCCGGTGTATCCTTTCTCTACCAACCCTCCCATAGTAATCCTACATACCCTATCCCGGTGTATCCTTTCTCTACCAACCCTCCCATAGTAATCCTACATACCCTGTCCCGGTGTATCCTTTCTCTACCAACCCTCCCATATAGTAATCCTACATACCCTGTCCCGGTGTATCCTTTCTCTACCAACCCTCCCATAGTAATCCTACATACCCTGTCCCGGTGTATCCTTTCACTACCAACCCTCCCATAGTAATCCTACATACCCTGTCCCGGTGTATCCTTTCTCTACCAACCCTACCATATAGTAATCCTACATACCCTGTCCCGGTGTATCCTTTCTCTACCAACCCTCCCATAGTAATCCTACATACCCTGTCCCGGTGTATCCTTTCTCTACCAACCCTCCCATAGTAATCCTACATACCCTGTCCCGGTGTATCCTTTCTCTACCAACCCTCCCATAGTAATCTCACATACCCTATCCCGGTGTATCCTTTCTCTACCAACCCTCCCATAGTAATCCCACATACCCTATCCCGGTGTATCTTTCTCTACCAACCCTCCCATAGTAATCCTACATACCCTGTCCCGGTGTATCCTTTCTCTACCAACCCTCCCATATAGTAATCCTACATACCCTGTCCCGGTGTATCCTTTCTCTACCAACCCTCCCATAGTAATCCTACATACCCTGTCCCGGTGTATCCTTTCTCTACCAACCCTCCCATATAGTAATCCTACATACCCTGTCCCGGTGTATCCTTTCTCTACCAACCCTCCCATATAGTAATCCTACATACCCTGTCCCTGTGTATCCTTTCTCTACCAACCCTCCCATAGTAATCCTACATACCCTGTCCCGGTGTATCCTTTCTCTACCAACCCTCCCATAGTAATCCCACATACCCTATCCCGGTGTATCTTTCTCTACCAACCCTCCCATAGTAATCCTACATACCCTGTCCCGGTGTATCCTTTCTCTACCAACCCTCCCATATAGTAATCCTACATACCCTGTCCCGGTGTATCCTTTCTCTACCAACCCTCCCATAGTAATCCTACATACCCTGTCCCGGTGTATCCTTTCTCTACCAACCCTCCCATATAGTAATCCTACATACCCTGTCCCTGTGTATCCTTTCTCTACCAACCCTCCCATAGTAATCCTACATACCCTGTCCCGGTGTATCCTTTCTCTACCAACCCTCCCATAGTAATCCTACATACCCTGTCCCGGTGTATCCTTTCTCTACCAACCCTCCCATATAGTAATCCTACATACCCTGTCCCGGTGTATCCTTTCTCTACCAACCCTCCCATATAGTAATCCTACATACCCTGTCCCTGTGTATCCTTTCTCTACCAACCCTCCCATAGTAATCCTACATACCCTGTCCCGGTGTATCCTTTCTCTACCAACCCTCCCATAGTAATCCTACATACCCTGTCCCGGTGTATCCTTTCTCTACCAACCCTACCATATAGTAATCCTACATACCCTGTCCCGGTGTATCCTCTCTCTACCAACCCTCCCATAGTGATCCTACATACCCTGTCCCGGTGTACCCTTTCTCTACCAACCCTCCCATATAGTAATCCTACATACCCTGTCCCGGTGTATCCTTTCTCTACCAACCCTCCCATAGTAATCCTACATACCCTGTCCCGGTGTATCCTTTCTCTACCAACCCTCCCATATAGTAATCCTACATACCCTGTCCCGGTGTATCCTTTCTCTACCAACCCTCCCATATAGTAATCCTACATACCCTGTCCCGGTGTATCCTTTCTCTACCAACCCTCCCATAGTAATCCTACATACCCTGTCCCGGTGTACCCTTTCTCTACCAACCCTCCCATATAGTAATCCTACATACCCTGTCCCGGTGTATCCTTTCTCTACCAATCCTCCCATATAGTAATCCCACATACCCTATCCCGGTGTATCCTTTCTCTACCAACCCTCCCATAGTAATCCTACATACCCTGTCCCGGTGTATCCTTTCTTTACCAACCCTCCCATATAGTAATCCTACATACCCTGTCCCGGTGTATCCTTTCTCTACCAACCCTCCCATATAGTAATCCTACATACCCTGTCCCGGTGTATCCTTTCTCTACCAACCCTCCCATAGTAATCCTACATACCCTGTCCCGGTGTATCCTTTCTCTACCAACCCTCCCATATAGTAATCCTACATACCCTGTCCCGGTGTATCCTTTCTCTACCAACCCTCCCATATAGTAATCCTACATACCCTGTCCCGGTGTATCCTTTCTCTACCAACCCTCCCATATAGTAATCCTACATACCCTGTCCCGGTGTATCCTTTCTCTACCAACCCTCCCATATAGTAATCCTACATACCCTGTCCCGGTGTATCCTTTCTCTACCAACCCTCCCATAGTAATCCTACATACCCTGTCCCGGTGTACCCTTTCTCTACCAACCCTCCCATATAATAATCCTACATACCCTGTCCCGGTGTATCCTTTCTCTACCAACCCTCCCATATAGTAATCCTACATACCCTGTCCCGGTGTACCCTTTCTCTACCAACCCTCCCATATAGTAATCCTACATACCCTGTCTCGGTGTATCCTTTCTCTACCAACCCTCCCATAGTAATCCTACATACCCTGTCCCTGTGTATCCTTTCTCTACCAACCCTCCCATAGTAATCCTACATACCCTGTCCCGGTGTATCCTTTCTCTACCAACCCTCCCATATAGTAATCCTACATACCCTGTCCCGGTGTATCCTTTCTCTACCAACCCTCCCATATAGTAATCCTACATACCCTGTCCCGGTGTATCCTTTCTCTACCAACCCTCCCATATAGTAATCCTACATACCCTGTCCCGGTGTATCCTTTCTCTACCAACCCTCACATATAGTAATCCTACATACCCTGTCCCGGTGTATCCTTTCTCTACCAACCCTCACATATAGTAATCCTACATACCCTGTCCCGGTGTATCCTTTCTCTACCAACCCTCCCATAGTAATCCTACATACCCTGTCCCGGTGTATCCTTTCTCTACCAACCCTCCCATAGTAATCCTACATACCCTGTCCCGGTGTATCCTTTCTCTACCAACCCTCCCATAGTAATCCTACATACCCTGTCCCGGTGTATCCTTTCTCTACCAACCCTCCCATAGTAATCCTACATACCCTGTCCCGGTGTATCCTTTCTCTACCAACCCTCCCATAGTAATCCTACATACCCTGTCCCGGTGTATCCTTTCTCTACCAACCCTCACATATAGTAATCCTACATACCCTGTCCCGGTGTATCCTTTCTCTACCAACCCTCACATATAGTAATCCTACATACCCTGTCCCGGTGTATCCTTTCTCTACCAACCCTCCCATAGTAATCCTACATACCCTGTCCCGGTGTATCCTTTCTCTACCAACCCTCCCATAGTAATCCTACATACCCTGTCCCGGTGTATCCTTTCTCTACCAACCCTCCCATATAGTAATCCTACATACCCTGTCCCGGTGTATCCTTTCTCTACCAACCCTCACATATAGTAATCCTACATACCCTGTCCCGGTGTATCCTTTCTCTACCAACCCTCCCATAGTAATCCTACATACCCTGTCCCGGTGTATCCTTTCTCTACCAACCCTCCCATAGTAATCCTACATACCCTGTCCCGGTGTATCCTTTCTCTACCAACCCTCCCATAGTAATCCTACATACCCTGTCCCGGTGTATCCTTTCTCTACCAACCCTCCCATAGTAATCCTACATACCCTGTCCCGGTGTATCCTTTCTCTACCAACCCTCCCATATAGTAATCCTACATACCCTGTCCCGGTGTATCCTTTCTCTACCAACCCTCCCATAGTAATCCTACATACCCTGTCCCGGTGTATCCTTTCTCTACCAACCCTCACATATAGTAATCCTACATACCCTGTCCCGGTGTATCCTTTCTCTACCAACCCTCCCATAGTAATCCTACATACCCTGTCCCGGTGTATCCTTTCTCTACCAACCCTCACATATAGTAATCCTACATACCCTGTCCCGGTGTATCCTTTCTCTACCAACCCTCCCATAGTAATCCTACATACCCTGTCCCGGTGTATCCTTTCTCTACCAACCCTCCCATATAGTAATCCTCCATACCCTGTCCCGGTGTACCCTTTCTCTACCAACCCTCCCATAGTAATCCTACATACCCTGTCCCGGTGTACCCTTTCTCCACCCTCCGATCGGCTGGGGCTATCTGAGACCTCGGGTCGTCCTGTCTACCTCTCCGCGATTGAATATGTCCCACAGGATCCGGAATTCTTCTAGGTGAAGGGCTGATCGAGTGACCGCTAACCCCTAAAGAGGAACGATAAACACTGCGATCTAACTGTACAGAAATCCACTACACCTGATTTTACGTTTAATATTAATGAATTGTGTTTAATAGAGAATGTGAGTTCATTTCGTGACCATGGTGCAACAATTGTTTGATAGAAACCTATGATCATTACTTCTGTGGCCTATAGATTAACGTCAGACAAAGACGCGTTGTTAACGCCCTATAAATGTTATGTAATACCAGTTCTAGAATACGCAAGTTGCCATATATAATATATCTGTCATTATAACTTTAATTTAATTTATATTTTTTAATAAATATAAACCCCTCAGTCACTTAAAAATAGCTACAATATAGTATGTTTGGTTGGTGTTACGAGAGATGAGGAGATATTTTTAATCTGTCCACATATAATGTAGGCCTAGAGTATGATTTACACGAACTAACCGGGCATAACTCCCCCATTCCGAGATCTTTCAACGACGCCTGATCTGGGGGACCTGGCGCTAGGTAGACCAGGTAATGGTGACCTAGCGCTGGGCAACGGGCGCCAGTTTCTTTGCGGCATTAATGTGGTATGTTGTCGAGTCATCGCCTGCAGCACAATGTTAGTTATTGATTTACGTGAATTACATTTACTTAAATTTAATTTATATTCAAAAAATTAAATTTTAAAATCTGTGGATTGTTAATGTTTCCTATTAACATTAACCTTTCCGATTAAATCGTTTATAATATTATTTGAATACTTCCGAAGGGATGCCTCCGTTATATGTATATTATTATGTAATTACACTTTGATTTAATTTCTATTTCATTATAATAGATTATATGGTAATTTGGCTTTTTTCAACAATTGAAAAATTATTTCCGAAAATTTGACAAACTTTTAATTTCATTTATATATTATTATATTTTCAATATTGAACTTTGATATTCCAACATATTACAGCATTACATATACTGTTTGTAAACATTTACAATGTATTGGAATGTACAGCCTTACAGTTCGTCTTCCAGTATCTGGGTCGATTCTCGTCTCCTCTCTCTCCCTCAACTTGCTCTCGTGTTCTGCGTGGTCCATGTCTTTTAGCTCGCGGTTGAAAATCTTACGACCCTCAGTCGCTACATGGTAGGCCTGCGATGCAAACAGTTGATTACAAGAAGAAATAATGTAGAATCGGTCAACATCAACATACAGCAGGGGAAATAAATACCATTGATGGTGTTTCCGTAAAATATCAATGTTAAACACCAGCTGAATGTTGTAGGCCTATGTGGGTAAAGATGTTACAGACAGATAGACTAGAATGATCAGCTTCTTGTTATTATCTGTAATTTATAATAACACAAACCTTTTCTTCTTGTTCCAATCTGTAATCTATTTCTCTGTTTTGTTCCTCAATAATTCGAATTTCCCGCTCTCTCCTTTTAAACAGCTGATTCCATTTTTTTGCTTCTAAATCGTTATATTGGGGAAGAATTTGTTCATTATCTGAAAATTCATACGATAATTTTTTAGATCCAGAATTCGGAATCCAGACTTATAATTCACTTTTGCACTGGTAAGAATGGAACTGTAGAGCGCTGGTTCAACCCCCAGCGACATCCATTTCACATTTTTGTATATGTCTGAAAAAGTCATATTTACTACTATTACACTTTAATACAAATATAATTACTCACTAATTATATTATTTTTAAGCTGATCTATTTTATCTTCAGTCCAAACAATATCTTTTTCCGTCGCAAAATTGATTTCTGCCTGATTCTCGAACCGAGTCTTCCACTCGTTACCTTCATCGTCAACTCTGTCTAGGTATTTCGCCATCTCAACTATCGTTTGTTCCAATTGGCCAATTGAATAGTCGAGCGCATCACTATGGAAACAAACCAGGTAGTCAGTCGTAGAAACACAAAGATGAAATATCGACAAAACGTCTAGTACCATTAGTAGCAATCTCTACGGCTCTCGCAGGGCCTCTATAAGTTTAGTCTCAATGATTTAGTAATTAGGCCCACTTTCTCGCTTTATTTTCTGTTTTGATAGTTTTCAAAAAATCTATCCAAAGATTCAAATATACAAGCAGCTTTCTCATAACTTTTGTCAAACTCAAGTTATTACCCAAAACGTAAGAGATAGTCTGATTTTGACAAGCCTTCGAGCAGCACGATATTTTACAATTGAAAAAGTCCCTTTTCATAAAAAAAGGCTCTTACGGTACAGATATGAATAAAATTGCTAAAAGGATGATTTATCATTATTAAATTTTTAGCAAGGATAAAAAATATCGTTGAATCGATGATGTTGAACAAAGAAAAATAATAGTATTATCTAAAATAGCGGGAAGGTTTGAATAATTGTTCCTTAAACTTCTATCTCAGAATGAAATTTTGTTTATGAAAAGGGCTGTTTCTCCGCAAATCTTTACTCTAAATTTGGTACACTTTTTGATTTGATACAATAGTCAATAAATTTCTGAACAAATTTTTTAAAATTTTCGGGGGCCTTTTTTGATAAAAAGTCCAAAAGTAACCCTTTTATGGGGCTTTTTAGTTCTAAAATGGACCCAGATCAAAAATTAGATGCAGGGGTTTTCTAAAGTAAAGTTAAATTCTAAATTTCGTCAAAATTTAACGAATATTAGTAGAGAAATGTAATTTGGCGTAAAAAGTCCCTTTTGGCCATTGCAGTGCCATTTTGGGGCCAGTTTTAAAAATATTTGTTAAACAGTCAGACGATATTTTAATATGAATTTAAAGAATATAATTTAGTAGCACAAATAATAATTTTACCTAATTTTAGGATTCAGAGACACAAAAATGTGAGGATCCATTTGGGGGCGCTAACACCCCCCGCTCCCCCCTTTAAATGAAATTGACAAATAAGTCTCATAGATCGTCAAAAGATGAGCATTTCAATAAATCCTTACCCCAGTTTGATTTCGTCTTTAATATCCTCGTCAGCTTTCTTGATCAATCTCTCCAGGGTTGATCCATCCATCTTCTTCATGTCTCTAGATGACGGATAATTTCTACTCATATAATCTTCGTCTGTAATATCGCCAGTATTACCAACTGTAATCTCTGGAACCGGCATTGTTGGGCAATAAAGTGATAATTATTTATTATAAGATATTTAATAATGATTGAATCAATAACATCAATAATAATAATATCAATCAATAATAGAATCATTAATAAATTAACAACAATTTATTAATATACTGTACTGTATAGACAGTATAATACAGTAAGATAAGTATGATGGATACGGATTATTTACGGGTACATTATCAGCGGTAGATTAGGTTATACCGGTATGTCTATTTGATTTCTGGAGGGGGTGTATTTTTGAATGACAGAATTCTGAAACCATATTCCTGAAGACAAAGGCAAACACGTGGAACTGTAAGTACCACTGACAATTAGGTCTGAGTTGGGGACTGTCTGAATTTAGTCTAGTTCGGTTAGACTTACTCTGATGATGGCCCAAGAGGCATAAATATATTAGTTTAATTTAAAGAAGAAATGTGTTTTAGAATCGAGGGAAGTCCCCAACTCAGACCTTATTATTGCGGCCATATGAAGAATACCAGGTTTTCACTATTCGGTCGAAATCCTACTGGAATTTTATGTATGAAAAATTTCTATTTTTCCAAATTTATCTTTATTATCGGTAAGTGTTTTATAGCGCTTATTTCTGTCTTATAACCCGTATAAGAGTATAGACACTTATTCGTTTATTGCTTTGGTTAGAATCAGCCCTTCTGAAACCTGTGGTTTTAGTGAAAACCTGGTATTCTTAACATGGTAAACTGCAAAGTGGAATATAACAGCAGAAAGTCTTGTACACTTCACATATGGGCCCCTTATTGTAATGTTGAGTTTAAATACCACTGATACTGTATGGTGGTGTATATATGTAGGTCTTTGCTAGAGGTGTTTACTAGGTAATTAATTACCCGACAACATTTACCGGTAAACATTTATTACGCTATTGATATTCATAAAACTAAAAGTAGATATTATTACCCTCGTGTTTACCGCTAGGTAATACCTAAATTTACTGGGAGAGGGGTAGGGAGTTATTAATCATTTGCACATTATATATTTTCCCCTTAAATTATGTCATTTGGTTGAATTTTGCTACACTAAAGGAGCTCCAGAAACATGTGCAGTAATGTGGGAGACGGTCTGCTGGAAAACTTTGTACAGGCAACACGTTCGTGGGGCCATCGCGCAGGACGAGGCTCAGTTATGAGATAAAGATTAAAATTGAGCAATTCTATGTTCAGCATACTTTCATTATATGGGATTCCTGATGAAATTATTGCAGCAATCAGATCAGTATACGATGGTTCGACAACATTTGTGTCTACTGTTGACGGTGACACAGAACCATTTGAAGTGTTATGGGGCGTCCTCCAAGGAGACACACTTGCACCATTCTTGTTCATTATTGTGGTTGACTATGTTCTACGCATGTCCTTAGATCATCATAATGATGATGGGGTGATGATAACTCCACCTACTGGCTCCAGAAGTCGAGGAAATCCTGCCAAGTACCTAACTGATCTAGACTTTGCTGATCACTTAGGAGTACTCTCAGAATCATTAGAGGGAGCCCAACGGCTCCTCAGCTCACTAGAACATGCTGCTTCTAGTGTTGGTCTTTTTATTAACTCCAGAAAGACCAAAATTTTGACAGTTAACTTTGAAAGTCCTCAGCAAGTCTCTGATCGGATGAGCATAAGCTCAAAAGATGGTATGCTTGAGCATGTGGATGACTTCTGTTACTGGGATCATGGATCCGGAATAATACGTAAGGATACGATCGAATACGTAAGGGAAAGGCATGGGCAGCCTTAAATAGGCTTTCCAGGATTTGGAAGTCACCGAGAATTAATCGGAAACTTAAGGTCCGATTATTTAGAGCAGCAGTAGTTCCAGTACTCCTCTATGGGAGTCCATGCTGGGCTCTAACTGCTGAGGACACCAAATCTCTGGATGGCACATTCACAAGAATGCTAGGCCGGGTTCATTGTGTCAAGTACAATGCACAAATCTCCAACCAGACACTATATAACATTGGAGGTGTCTCATTGGTTCCCCCAAGCTTGACACTAGAACAAAATCGCCTCCGCTTTGCAGGACATTGCTTTCGCCGTGAGGACCAGCCAGTGCATAATCTTGTACTTTGGCAGCCTCATGGAGTGAATAAGCATGGTGGACAGCCCATGACTTTCTTGAGACGCATCTTAAAGGACTCAGGCCTTAAAGATGCGGATGATCTAGCAAATGTCATGGGTGATAGGGAGTTGTGGCGGTGCAATTTTGTTGACAAGCCGGCACAGCATTCTTAAAAATGCAGCTGCAATGCAGCATGCCGATCCTAGTAGTAGTAGTAGTAGTAGTACGAGGCTCAGTTATGAGATAAAGATTAAAATTGAGCAATTCTATCCCAAAATCGGTACTTAAGAAATTTAAATAAATAAATAAGAAAATTAACCAAACCGCCAATAAGAATAAATCAAAGAAGAGAGGAAAGTTAATTACATTTAGATCAATTCAAAACAGAAGTTCTTATAAGAAAGTACCAGAAGGTCTTATACTCTAAAATAATTAATTTCCATTAAAAGACAGGCTTGAAAATGCCGTTTTTACCCCAACCAACTTAATTAATTTTAATTTAATTAATCAAATCAAATCAAATAAAAAAAAATGGATTAATTTAATTAATAAACTGCTATTATCTTAGCTTCTCGAAGGCCACACGGAAATTCAACTTGGAAAATTTCTAAACTTTTGCCAGACTATATATATGTACCAAGTTTGGATAGATTTCATTGATATTTGGCAGAGTTATTAACGTTTAAAATTGAACACAAGAGCACAGAACGACAGAACGACAGACACACAGATTGAGTTAGTGGTACCTGTATGCTAAGCTCGCTTTCTTTCGTCGCTCGCCCCGCCCCACAACAAAGCACCGCCACTTGAACCCAGTATTCCCCATGCGATAACAGTAGCCTACCGTATGCAGTACTCATGAGAATGGCTCCCGCTGGCGGTAACGTAAGAGCTAGGCAGCCAGGCCTGTATTAGTCATTTGTGTAAAGTTGTGTCCGAGTTCGCTCGACCTACAGTAGTACTGTAGTAGTATAAAGTTATACTGGTATCGGTACTGATGTTGGTTATCAAAAGTTTCACTTTCGGGCTGAGACCAACTACGTACACGGACGGTACTACTGATTTGTGATTGTTTCTAAGTAACAATTAATTACAAATATCTCAACGAGTTTAAATATCTTACAGCGTTTTGGTTCTCTGTTAGCTAGCTGGCTGCTGGGTATATCAAAGGTTTCTAATGCTGCAATAAGCGTTGCCATTTTCGCCGAATATCTAATATCATTAACATGAACTCATAGCAAACTAGGTACACAACACACACATGGATATTTCGACTTAAGAGATAAATATCTGAATCCGTGGTTGTCAAGATAATGCATATATAATGATTCATATATGTTCTTTATTACTGATAAAATAATTATCAAAATTGTGTATTTTTGTCGTACTGACCAATAAGTTTATAGGATATGTTTAACCCTATTGTGCAAACTTTGTATACACATCTACATCGAATGTGAATGTTGTTCGTTAAAATGGTGGAAAATATAATGAAAGGAAAGAAAGGAGTACAAGGGTAGCTTGTAACGCCTATGTGCTGCATAATTCTAAGCAACTCTAAGATGGTAATTGTATACTTATTCACAATAATTATGTAATGACCAATATGTAGGCCTATTGATCAGTAATACATTGTGAATCGCAGCAAACGTCTATATTTTTGTTAGGTCTGCTGGTTTTGGCAATAAAATACCGAGACATTCTAAACAACTTCGCTAGTTAAGTAACCATTGTATTTATATTATACCATGAACCCTGCATCTGCATAGCAAGCTGGTGTGGGGCGAGCCACGAAGTGAGTAAAGCCTTAGCATATGGGTGCCATTAACGAGTAGTCTGTCGTCGTCGTCTTAAATATTTGATCGCTATAAAACTCGGTTATTCCTTGATGAAATTAAACGAAACTTGGTACGTATGTAGTCCGGCAAAAGTTTAGAAAGAATCGGAAGTTTGGTAAAAAACGAACGAACGCAACGAGTTTACAGTGGATACGAGTATCCATCTGCCATAAATCAGCAGTTACTCTCACAGTTTTGAGACTTTGCATAGTTATAAAGGTCGTTAGTCTCCGTTTAGGGAAATTATTTTAAGACGTAGCAGGACGAACGCAACGAGGCTAATCAAGGAGAAGAGTATTGTAAAACTAAAAATGTCATACTTAACTTAAATAGCTCTAGTTAGAAGGTTTACAAATGACAGTTAAAGTGTGTAAGGGCAAACTGAAATGGATCTCTGTTTTTACAACTAGTTTATCACAAACTGATAGCATCGCCTTCACTCATATATATTTTGGGAAAGAGGGTTTTCGTATATCTAATAGAGATTAGTATAATGTACTTTCTAATTTAGGCTCTCGTGCTGCTCGAAGGCACCACAAACGTGTATGTACCGCCAATGAATCTGGTGCCTACAGTAAGAGCCCAGTAGGAACCGCTATAGCAGAACAGGCTCTGCTGCCAATAATAAATTTACCCTTGATTGTTTATTTAGACATCGTTTCACCCTTTCGTATTCGAAAGTCTTTAGCAAATCTCCGACTCAAAGATTATAGGTAGCAGAAGTCTACATGAGCTGAGCAACCCGAGGCCATACACTAATGGTAGCAGAAGTCTTCAACATGAGCTGAGCAACCCGAGGCCATACACTAATGGTAGCAGAAGTCCTCTACATGAGCTGAGCAACCAGAGGCCATACACTAATGGTAGCAGAAGTCTTCTACATGAGCTGAGCAACCCGAGGCCATACACTAATGGTAGCAGAAGTCTTCTACATGAGCTGAGCAACCAGAGGCCATACACTAATGGTAGCAGAAGTCTTCTACATTAGCTGAGCAACCAGAGGCCATACACTAATGGTAGCAGAAGTCTTCTACATGAGCTGAGCAACCAGTGGCCATACACTAATGGTAGCAGAAGTCCTCTACATGAGCTGAGCAACCCGAGGCCATACACTAATGGTAGCAGAAGTCTTCTACATGAGCTGAGCAACCAGAGGCCATACACTAATGGTAGCAGAAGTCTTCTACATTAGCTGAGCAACCAGAGGCCATACACTAATGGTAGCAGAAGTCTTCTACATGAGCTGAGCAACCAGTGGCCATACACTAATGGTAGCAGAAGTCCTCTACATGAGCTGAGCAACCAGAGGCCATACACTAATGGTAGCAGAAGTCTTCTACATGAGCTGAGCAACCAGTGGCCATACACTAATGGTAGCAGAAGTCTTCTATATGAGCTGAGCAACCAGTGGCCATACACTAATGGTAACAGAAGTCTTCTATATGAGCTGAGCAACCAGAGGCCATACACTAATGGTAGCAGAAGTCCTCTACATGAGCTGAGCAACCAGAGGCCATACACTAATGGTAGCAGAAGTCTTCTACATGAGCTGAGCAACCCGAGGCCATACACTAATGGTAGCAGAAGTCTTCTACATGAGCTGAGCAACCAGAGGCCATACACTAATGGTAGCAGAAGTCTTCTACATTAGCTGAGCAACCAGAGGCCATACACTAATGGTAGCAGAAGTCTTCTACATGAGCTGAGCAACCAGTGGCCATACACTAATGGTAGCAGAAGTCTTCTACATAAGCTGAGCAACCAGAGGCCATACACTAATGGTATCAGAAGTCTTCTACATGAGCTGAGCAACCCGAGGCCATACACTAATGGTAGCAGAAGTCTTCTACATGAGCTGAGCAACCAGAGGCCATACACTAATGGTAGCAGAAGTCTTCTACATTAGCTGAGCAACCAGAGGCCATACACTAATGGTAGCAGTAGTCTTCTACATGAGCTGAGCAACCCGAGGCCATACACTAATGGTATCAGAAGTCTTCTACATGAGCTGAGCAACCAGAGGCCATACACTAATGGTAGCAGAAGTCTTCTACATGAGCTGAGCAACCCGAGGCCATACACTAATGGTAGCAGAAGTCTTCTACATTAGCTGAGCAACCAGAGGCCATACACTAATGGTAGCAGAAGTCCTCTACATGAGCTGAGCAACCAGAGGCCATACACTAATGGTAGCAGAAGTCTTCTACATGAGCTGAGCAACCCGAGGCCATACACTAATGGTAGCAGAAGTCTTCTACATAAGCTGAGCAACCAGAGGCCATACACTAATGGTAGCAGAAGTCTTCTACATAAGCTGAGCAACCAGAGGCCATACACTAATGGTAGCAGTAGTCTTCTACATGAGTTGAGCAACCAGAGGCCATACACTAATGGTAGCAGTAGTCTTCTACATGAGCTGAGCAACCCGAGGCCATACACTAATGGTAGCAGAAGTCTTCTACATGAGCTGAGCAACCAGAGGCCATACACTAATGGTAGCAGAAGTCTTGTACATGAGCTGAGCAACCCGAGGCCATACACTAATGGTAGCAGAAGTCTTCTACATGAGCTGAGCAACCAGAGGCCATACACTAATGGTAGCAGAAGTCTTCTACATGAGCTGAGCAACCCGAGGCCATACACTAATGGTAGCAGAAGTCTTCTACATGAGCTGAGCAACCAGAGGCCATACACTAATGGTAGCAGAAGTCTTCTACATGAGCTGAGCAACCAGAGGCCATACACTAATGGTAGCAGAAGTCTTCTACATGAGCTGAGCAACCCGAGGCCATACACTAATGGTAGCAGAAGTCTTCTACATGAGCTGAGCAACCCGAGGCCATACACTAATGGTAGCAGAAGTCTTCTACATGAGCTGAGCAACCAGAGGCCATACACTAATGGTAGCAGTAGTCTTCTACATGAGTTGAGCAACCCGAGGCCATACACTAATGGTAGCAGAAGTCTTCTACATGAGCTGAGCAACCAGAGGCCATACACTAATGGTAGCAGAAGTCTTCTACATAAGCTGAGCAACCAGAGGCCATACACTAATGGTAGCAGAAGTCTTCTACATAAGCTGAGCAACCAGAGGCCATACACTAATGGTAGCAGAAGTCTTCTACATGAGCTGAGCAACCCGAGGCCATACACTAATGGTAGCAGAAGTCTTCTACATGAGCTGAGCAACCCGAGGCCATACACTAATGGTAGCAGAAGTCTTCTACATAAGCTGAGCAACCAGAGGCCATACACTAATGGTAGCAGAAGTCTTCTACATAAGCTGAGCAACCAGAGGCCATACACTAATGGTAGCAGTAGTCTTCTACATGAGCTGAGCAACCCGAGGCCATACACTAATGGTAGCAGAAGTCTTCTACATGAGCTGAGCAACCCGAGGCCATACACTAATGGTAGCAGAAGTCTTCTACATAAGCTGAGCAACCAGAGGCCATACACTAATGGTAGCAGAAGTCTTCTACATAAGCTGAGCAACCAGAGGCCATACACTAATGGTAGCAGAAGTCTTCTACATGAGCTGAGCAACCAGAGGCCATACACTAATGGTAGCAGAAGTCTTCTACATAAGCTGAGCAACCAGAGGCCATACACTAATGGTAGCAGAAGTCTTCTACATAAGCTGAGCAACCAGAGGCCATACACTAATGGTAGCAGAAGTCTTCTACATGAGCTGAGCAACCCGAGGCCATACACTAATGGTAGCAGAAGTCTTCTACATGAGCTGAGCAACCCGAGGCCATACACTAATGGTAGCAGAAGTCTTCTACATAAGCTGAGCAACCAGAGGCCATACACTAATGGTAGCAGAAGTCTTCTACATAAGCTGAGCAACCAGAGGCCATACACTAATGGTAGCAGTAGTCTTCTACATGAGTTGAGCAACCAGAGGCCATACACTAATGGTAGCAGTAGTCTTCTACATGAGCTGAGCAACCCGAGGCCATACACTAATGGTAGCAGAAGTCTTCTACATGAGCTGAGCAACCAGAGGCCATACACTAATGGTAGCAGAAGTCTTGTACATGAGCTGAGCAACCCGAGGCCATACACTAATGGTAGCAGAAGTCTTCTACATGAGCTGAGCAACCAGAGGCCATACACTAATGGTAGCAGAAGTCTTCTACATGAGCTGAGCAACCAGAGGCCATACACTAATGGTAGCAGAAGTCTTCTACATGAGCTGAGCAACCAGAGGCCATACACTAATGGTAGCAGAAGTCTTCTACATGAGCTGAGCAACCAGAGGCCATACACTAATGGTAGCAGAAGTCTTCTACATGAGCTGAGCAACCAGAGGTCATACACTAATGGTAGCAGAAGTCTTCTACATGAGCTGAGCAACCCGAGGCCATACACTAATGGTAGCAGAAGTCTTCTACATGAGCTGAGCAACCAGAGGCCATACACTAATGGTAGCAGAAGTCTTCTACATGAGCTGAGCAACCAGAGGCCATACACTAATGATAGCAGAAGTCTTCTACATGAGCTGAGCAACCAGAGGCCATACACTAATGGTAGCAGAAGTCTTCTACATGAGCTGAGCAACCAGAGGCCATACACTAATGGTAGCAGAAGTCTTCTACATGAGCTGAGCAACCAGAGGCCATACACTAATGGTAGCAGAAGTCTTCTACATGAGCTGTGCAACCCGAGGCCATACACTAATGGTAGCAGAAGTCTTCTACATGAGCTGAGCAACCCGAGGCCATACACTAATGGTAGCAGTAGTCTTCTACATCAGCTGAGCAACCCGAGGCCATACACTAATGGTAGCAGAAGTCTTCTACATGAGCTGAGCAACCCGAGGCCATACACTAATGGTAGCAGTAGTCTTCTACATCAGCTGAGCAACCCGAGGCCATACACTAATGGTAGCAGAAGTCTTGTACATGAGCTGAGCAACCCGAGGCCATACACTAATGGTAGCAGTAGTCTTCTACATCAGCTGAGCAACCCGAGGCCATACACTAATGGTAGCAGAAGTCTTGTACATGAGCTGAGCAACCCGAGGCCATACACTAATGGTAGCAGTAGTCTTCTACATCAGCTGAGCAACCCGAGGCCATACACTAATGGTAGCAGAAGTCTTCTACATGAGCTGAGCAACCAGAGGCCATACACTAATGGTATCAGAAGTCTTCTACATGAGCTGAGCAACCAGAGGCCATACTCTAATGGTAGCAGAAGTCTTCTACATGAGCTGAGCAACCAGAGGCCATACACTAATGGTAGCAGAAGTCTTCTACATGAGCTGAGCAACCCGAGGCCATACACTAATGGTAGCAGAAGTCTTCTACATGAGCTGAGCAACCAGAGGCCATACACTAATGGTAGCAGAAGTCTTCTACATGAGCTGAGCAACCAGAGGCCATACACTAATGGTAGCAGAAGTCTTCTACATGAGCTGAGCAACCCGAGGCCATACACTAATGGTAGCAGAAGTCTTCTACATGAGCTGAGCAACCAGAGGCCATACACTAATGGTAGCAGAAGTCTTCTACATGAGCTGAGCAACCCGAGGCCATACACTAATGGTAGCAGAAGTCTTCTACATGAGCTGAGCAACCAGAGGCCATACACTAATGGTAGCAGAAGTCTTCTACATGAGCTGAGCAACCAGAGGCCATACACTAATGGTAGCAGAAGTCTTCTACATGAGCTGAGCAACCAGAGGCCATACACTAATGGTAGCAGAAGTCTTCTACATGAGCTGTGCAACCAGAGGCCATACACTAATGGTAGCAGAAGTCTTCTACATGAGCTGAGCAACCAGAGGCCATACACTAATGGTAGCAGAAGTCTTCTACATGAGCTGAGCAACCAGAGGCCATACACTAATGGTAGCAGAAGTCTTCTACATGAGCTGAGCAACCCGAGGCCATACACTAATGGTAGCAGAAGTCTTCTACATGAGCTGAGCAACCAGAGGCCATACACTAATGGTAGCAGAAGTCTTCTACATGAGCTGAGCAACCAGAGGCCATACACTAATGGTAGCAGAAGTCTTCTACATGAGCTGAGCAACCAGAGGCCATACACTAATGGTAGCAGAAGTCTTCTACATGAGCTGAGCAACCAGAGGCCATACACTAATGGTAGCAGAAGTCTTCTACATGAGCTGAGCAACCAGAGGCCATACACTAATGGTAGCAGAAGTCTTCTACATGAGCTGAGCAACCAGAGGCCATACACTAATGGTAGCAGAAGTCTTCTACATGAGCTGAGCAACCAGAGGCCATACACTAATGGTAGCAGAAGTCTTCTACATGAGCTGAGCAACCCGAGGCCATACACTAATGGTAGCAGAAGTCTTCTACATGAGCTGAGCAACCAGAGGCCATACACTAATGGTAGCAGAAGTCTTCTACATGAGCTGAGCAACCAGAGGCCATACACTAATGGTAGCAGAAGTCTTCTACATGAGCTGAGCAACCCGAGGCCATACACTAATGGTAGCAGAAGTCTTCTACATGAGCTGAGCAACCAGAGGCCATACACTAATGGTAGCAGAAGTCTTCTACATGAGCTGAGCAACCAGAGGCCATACACTAATGGTAGCAGAAGTCTTCTACATGAGTTGAGCAACCAGAGGCCATACACTAATGGTAGCAGAAGTCTTCTACATGAGCTGAGCAACCAGAGGCCATACACTAATGGTAGCAGAAGTCTTCTACATGAGCTGAGCAACCAGAGGCCATACACTAATGGTAGCAGAAGTCTTCTACATGAGCTGAGCAACCAGAGGCCATACACTAATGGTAGCAGAAGTCTTCTACATGAGCTGAGCAACCAGAGGCCATACACTAATGGTAGCAGAAGTCTTCTACATGAGCTGAGCAACCAGAGGCCATACACTAATGGTAGCAGAAGTCTTCTACATGAGCTGAGCAACCAGAGGCCATACACTAATGGTAGCAGAAGTCTTCTACATGAGCTGAGCAACCAGAGGCCATACACTAATGGTAGCAGAAGTCTTCTACATGAGCTGAGCAACCAGAGGCCATACACTAATGGTAGCAGAAGTCTTCTACATGAGCTGAGCAACCAGAGGCCATACACTAATGGTAGCAGAAGTCTTCTACATGAGCTGAGCAACCAGAGGCCATACACTAATGGTAGCAGAAGTCTTCTACATGAGTTGAGCAACCAGAGGCCATACACTAATGGTAGCAGAAGTCTTCTACATGAGCTGAGCAACCCGAGGCCATACACTAATGGTAGCAGAGGTCTTCTACATGAGCTGAGCAACCAGAGGCCATACACTAATGGTAGCAGAAGTCTTCTACATGAGCTGAGCAACCAGAGGCCATACACTAATGGTAGCAGTAGTCTTCTACATGAGCTGAGCAACCCGAGGCCATACACTAATGGTAGCAGAAGTCTTCTACATGAGCTGAGCAACCCGAGGCCATACACTAATGGTAGCAGAAGTCTTCTACATGAGCTGAGCAACCAGAGGCCATACACTAATGGTAGCAGAAGTCTTCTACATGAGCTGAGCAACCCGAGGCCATACACTAATGGTAGCAGAAGTCTTCTACATGAGCTGAGCAACCAGTGGCCATACACTAATGGTAGCAGAAGTCTTCTACATGAGCTGAGCAACCCGAGGCCATACACTAATGGTAGCAGAAGTCTTCTACATGAGCTGAGCAACCAGAGGCTATACACTAATGGTAGCAGTAGTCTTCTACATGAGCTGAGCAACCAGAGGCCATACACTAATGGTAGCAGAAGTCTTCTACATGAGCTGAGCAACCCGAGGCCATACACTAATGGTAGCAGAAGTCTTCTACATGAGCTGAGCAACCAGTGGCCATACACTAATGGTAGCAGAAGTCTTCTACATGAGCTGAGCAACCAGTGGCCATACACTAATGGTAGCAGAAGTCTTCTACATGAGCTGAGCAACCCGAGGCCATACACTAATGGTAACAGAAGTCTTCTATATGAGCTGAGCAACCCGAGGCCATACACTAATGGTAGCAGAAGTCTTCTACATGAGCTGAGTAACCAGAGGCCATACACTAATGGTAGCAGTAGTCTTCTACATGAGCTGAGCAACCCGAGGCCATACACTAATGGTAGCAGAAGTCTTCTACATGAGCTGAGCAACCAGAGGCTATACACTAATGGTAGCAGAAGTCTTCTACATAAGCTGAGCAACCCGAGGCCATACACTAATGGTAACAGAAGTCTTCTACATAAGCTGAGCAACCCGAGGCCATACACTAATGGTAACAGAAGTCTTCTACATCAGCTGAGCAACCCGAGGCCATACACTAATGGTAGCAGAAGTCTTCTACATGAGCTGTGCAACCCGAGGCCATACACTAATGGTAGCAGAAATCTTCTACATGAGCTGAGCAACCAGAGGCCATACACTAATGGTAGCAGAAGTCTTCTATATGAGCTGAGCAACCAGTGGCCATACACTAATGGTATCAGAAGTCTTCTATATGAGCTGAGCAACCCGAGGCCATACACTAATGGTAGCAGAAGTCTTCTACATGAGCTGAGCAACCCGAGGCCATACACTAATGGTAACAGAAGTCTTCTATATGAGCTGAGCAACCCGAGGCCATACACTAATGGTAGCAGAAGTCTTCTACATGAGCTGAGCAACCAGAGGCCATACACTAATGGTATCAGAAGTCTTCTACATGAGCTGAGCAACCCGAGGCCATACACTAATGGTAGCAGAAGTCTTCTACATGAGCTGAGCAACCAGAGGCCATACACTAATGGTAGCAGAAGTCTTCTACATGAGCTGAGCAACCCGAGGCCATACACTAATGGTAGCAGAAGTCTTCTACATGAGCTGAGCAACCCGAGGCCATACACTAATGGTAGCAGAAGTCTTCTACATGAGCTGAGCAACCAGAGGCCATACACTAATGGTAGCAGAAGTCTTCTACATGAGCTGAGCAACCCGAGGCCATACACTAATGGTAGCAGAAGTCTTCTACATGAGCTGAGCAACCAGTGGCCATACACTAATGGTAGCAGAAGTCTTCTACATGAGCTGAGCAACCCGAGGCCATACACTAATGGTAGCAGAAGTCTTCTACATGAGCTGAGCAACCAGAGGCTATACACTAATGGTAGCAGAAGTCTTCTACATAAGCTGAGCAACCCGAGGCCATACACTAATGGTAACAGAAGTCTTCTACATAAGCTGAGCAACCCGAGGCCATACACTAATGGTAACAGAAGTCTTCTACATCAGCTGAGCAACCCGAGGCCATACACTAATGGTAACAGAAGTCTTCTACATGAGCTGTGCAACCCGAGGCCATACACTAATGGTAACAGAAGTCTTCTATATGAGCTGAGCAACCCGAGGCCATACACTAATGGTGGCAGAAGTCTTCTACATGAGCTGAGCAACCCGAGGCCATACACTAATGGTAACTGAAGTCTTCTACATGAGCTGAGCAACCAGTGGCCATATACTAATGGTAGCAGAAGTCTTCTACATGAGCTGAGCAACCAGAGGCCATACACTAATGGTAGCAGAAGTCTTCTACATGAGCTGAGTAACCAGAGGCCATACACTAATGGTAGCAGAAGTCTTCTACATGAGCTGAGCAACCAGTGGCCATACACTAATGGTAGCAGAAGTCTTCTACATGAGCTGAGCAACCAGTGGCCATACACTAATGGTAGCAGAAGTCTTCTACATGAGCTGAGCAACCCGAGGCCATACACTAATGGTAACAGAAGTCTTCTACATGAGCTGAGCAACCAGAGGCCATACACTAATGGTAGCAGAAGTCTTCTATATGAGCTGAGCAACCCGAGGCCATACACTAATGGTAGCAGAAGTCTTCTACATGAGCTGAGCAACCCGAGGCCATACACTAATGGTAGCAGAAGTCTTCTACATGAGCTGAGCAACCAGAGGCCATACACTAATGGTAGCAGAAGTCTTCTACATGAGCTGAGCAACCCGAGGCCATACACTAATGGTAGCAGAAGTCTTCTACATGAGCTGAGTAACCAGAGGCCATACACTAATGGTAGCAGAAGTCTTCTACATGAGCTGAGCAACCAGTGGCCATACACTAATGGTAGCAGAAGTCTTCTACATGAGCTGAGCAACCAGTGGCCATACACTAATGGTAGCAGAAGTCTTCTACATGAGCTGAGCAACCCGAGGCCATACACTAATGGTAACAGAAGTCTTCTACATGAGCTGAGCAACAAGAGGCCATACACTAATGGTAGCAGAAGTCTTCTATATGAGCTGAGCAACCCGAGGCCATACACTAATGGTAGCAGAAGTCTTCTACATGAGCTGAGCAACCCGAGGCCATACACTAATGGTAGCAGAAGTCTTCTACATGAGCTGAGCAACCAGAGGCCATACACTAATGGTAGCAGAAGTCTTCTACATGAGCTGAGCAACCCGAGGCCATACACTAATGGTAGCAGAAGTCTTCTACATGAGCTGAGCAACCCGAGGCCATACACTAATGGTAGCAGAAGTCTTCTACATGAGCTGAGCAACCAGAGGCCATACACTAATGGTAGCAGAAGTCTTCTACATGAGCTGAGCAACCAGAGGCCATACACTAATGGTAGCAGAAGTCTTCTACATGAGCTGAGCAACCCGAGGCCATACACTAATGGTAGCAGAAGTCTTCTACATGAGCTGTGCAACCCGAGGCCATACACTAATGGTAGCAGAAATCTTCTACATGAGCTGAGCAACCAGAGGCCATACACTAATGGTAGCAGAAGTCTTCTATATGAGCTGAGCAACCAGTGGCCATACACTAATGGTAGCAGAAGTCTTCTACATGAGCTGAGCAACCCGAGGCCATACACTAATGGTAACAGAAGTCTTCTATATGAGCTGAGCAACCAGTGGCCATACACTAATGGTAGCAGAAGTCTTCTACATGAGCTGAGCAACCCGAGGCCATACACTAATGGTAGCAGAAGTCTTCTACATGAGCTGAGCAACCAGAGGCCATACTCTAATGGTAGCATAAGTCTTCTACATGAGCTGAGTACCCAGAGGCCATACACTAATGGTAGCAGAAGTCTTCTACATGAGCTGAGCAACCAGAGGCCATACACTAATGGTATCAGAAGTCTTCTACATGAGCTGAGCAACCAGAGGCCATACACTAATGGTAGCAGAAGTCTTCTACATGAGCTGAGCAACCAGAGGCCATACACTAATGGTAGCAGAAGTCTTCTACATGAGCTGAGCAACCCGAGGCCATACACTAATGGTAGCAGAAGTCTTCTACATGAGCTGAGCAACCAGTGGCCATACACTAATGGTAGCAGAAGTCTTCTACATGAGCTGAGCAACCAGAGGCCATACACTAATGGTAGCAGAAGTCTTCTACATGAGCTGAGCAACCCGAGGCCATACACTAATGGTAACAGAAGTCTTCTATATGAGCTGAGCAACCAGTGGCCATACACTAATGGTAGCAGAAGTCTTCTACATGAGCTGAGCAACCCGAGGCCATACACTAATGGTAGCAGAAGTCTTCTACATGAGCTGAGCAACCAGAGGCCATACTCTAATGGTAGCATAAGTCTTCTACATGAGCTGAGTACCCAGAGGCCATACACTAATGGTAGCAGAAGTCTTCTACATGAGCTGAGCAACCAGAGGCCATACACTAATGGTATCAGAAGTCTTCTACATGAGCTGAGCAACCAGAGGCCATACACTAATGGTAGCAGAAGTCTTCTACATGAGCTGAGCAACCAGAGGCCATACACTAATGGTAGCAGAAGTCTTCTACATGAGCTGAGCAACCCGAGGCCATACACTAATGGTAGCAGAAGTCTTCTACATGAGCTGAGCAACCAGTGGCCATACACTAATGGTAGCAGAAGTCTTCTACATGAGCTGAGCAACCCGAGGCCATACACTAATGGTAACAGAAGTCTTCTACATGAGCTGAGCAACCAGAGGCCATACACTAATGGTAGCAGAAGTCTTCTACATGAGCTGAGCAACCCGAGGCCATACACTAATGGTAGCAGAAGTCTTCTACATGAGCTGAGCAACCAGAGGCCATACACTAATGGTAGCAGAAGTCTTCTACATGAGCTGAGCAACCAGAGGCCATACACTAATGGTAGCAGAAGTCTTCTACATGAGCTGAGCAACCCGAGGCCATACACTAATGGTAGCAGAAGTCTTCTACATGAGCTGAGCAACCAGTGGCCATACACTAATGGTAGCAGAAGTCTTCTACATGAGCTGAGCAACCCGAGGCCATACACTAATGGTAGCAGAAGTCTTCTACATGAGCTGAGCAACCAGAGGCCATACACTAATGGTAGCAGAAGTCTTCTACATGAGCTGAGCAACCAGAGGCCATACACTAATGGTAGCAGAAGTCTTCTACATGAGCTGAGCAACCCGAGGCCATACACTAATGGTAGCAGAAGTCTTCTACATGAGCTGTGCAACCCGAGGCCATACACTAATGGTAGCAGAAATCTTCTACATGAGCTGAGCAACCAGAGGCCATACACTAATGGTAGCAGAAGTCTTCTATATGAGCTGAGCAACCAGTGGCCATACACTAATGGTAGCAGAAGTCTTCTACATGAGCTGAGCAACCCGAGGCCATACACTAATGGTAACAGAAGTCTTCTATATGAGCTGAGCAACCAGTGGCCATACACTAATGGTAGCAGAAGTCTTCTACATGAGCTGAGCAACCCGAGGCCATACACTAATGGTAGCAGAAGTCTTCTACATGAGCTGAGCAACCCGAGGCCATACACTAATGGTAGCAGAAGTCTTCTACATGAGCTGAGCAACCAGTGGCCATACACTAATGGTAGCAGAAGTCTTCTACATGAGCTGAGCAACCCGAGGCCATACACTAATGGTAACAGAAGTCTTCTACATGAGCTGAGCAACCAGAGGCCATACACTAATGGTAGCAGAAGTCTTCTACATGAGCTGAGCAACCCGAGGCCATACACTAATGGTAGCAGAAGTCTTCTACATGAGCTGAGCAACCAGAGGCCATACACTAATGGTAGCAGAAGTCTTCTACATGAGCTGAGCAACCAGAGGCCATACACTAATGGTAGCAGAAGTCTTCTACATGAGCTGAGCAACCCGAGGCCATACACTAATGGTAGCAGAAGTCTTCTACATGAGCTGAGCAACCAGTGGCCATACACTAATGGTAGCAGAAGTCTTCTACATGAGCTGAGCAACCCGAGGCCATACACTAATGGTAGCAGAAGTCTTCTACATGAGCTGAGCAACCCGAGGCCATACACTAATGGTAGCAGAAGTCTTCTACATGAGCAGAGCAACCAGAGGCCATACACTAATGGTAGCAGAAGTCTTCTACATGAGCTGAGCAACCAGAGGCCATACACTAATGGTAGCAGAAGTCTTCTACATGAGCTGAGCAACCAGAGGCCATACACTAATGGTAGCAGAAGTCTTCTACATGAGCTGAGCAACCCGAGGCCATACACTAATGGTAGCAGAAGTCTTCTACATGAGCTGAGCAACCAGAGGCCATACACTAATGGTAGCAGAAGTCTTCTACATGAGCTATGCAACCAGAGGCCATACACTAATGGTAACAGAAGTCTTCTATATGAGCTGAGCAACCAGTGGCCATACACTAATGGTAGCAGAAGTCTTCTACATGAGCTGAGCAACCAGTGGCCATACACTAATGGTAGCAGAAGTCTTCTACATGAGCTGAGCAACCAGAGGCCATACACTAATGGTAGCAGAAGTCTTCTACATGAGCTGAGCAACCAGAGGCCATACACTAATGGTAGCAGAAGTCTTCTACATGAGCTATGCAACCAGAGGCCATACACTAATGGTAGCAGAAGTCTTCTATATGAGCTGAGCAACCAGAGGCCATACACTAATGGTAGCAGAAGTCTTCTACATGAGCTATGCAACCAGAGGCCATACACTAATGGTAGCAGAAGTCTTCTACATGAGCTGAGCAACCAGTGGCCATACACTAATGGTAGCAGAAGTCTTCTACATGAGCTGAGCAACCAGAGGCCATACACTAATGGTAGCAGAAGTCTTCTACATGAGCTGAGCAACCAGAGGCCATACACTAATGGTAGCAGAAGTCTTCTACATGAGCTATGCAACCAGAGGCCATACACTAATGGTAGCAGAAGTCTTCTACATGAGCTGAGCAACCAGAGGCCATACACTAATGGTAACAGAAGTCTTCTATATGAGCTGAGCAACCAGAGGCCATACACTAATGGTAACAGAAGTCTTCTACATGAGCTGAGCAACCCGAGGCCATACACTAATGGTAGCAGAAGTCTTCTACATGAGCTGAGCAACCAGAGGCCATACACTAATGGTAACAGAAGTCTTCTATATGAGCTGAGCAACCCGAGGCCATACACTAATGGTAGCAGAAGTCTTCTACATGAGCTGAGCAACCAGAGGCCATACACTAATGGTAACAGAAGTCTTCTATATGAGCTGAGCAACCCGAGGCCATACACTAATGGTAACAGAAGTCTTCTACTTAAGCTGAGCAACCCGAGGCCATACACTAATGGTAACAGAAGTCTTCTACATAAGCTGAGCAACCAGAGGCCATACACTAATGGTAACAGAAGTCTTCTACATGAGCTGAGTAACCAGAGGCCATACACTAATGGTAGCAGAAGTCTTCTACATGAGCTGAGCAACCAGAGGCCATACACTAATGGTAGCAGAAGTCTTCTACATGAGCTGAGCAACCAGTGGCCATACACTAATGGTAGCAGAAGTCTTCTACATGAGCTATGCAACCAGAGGCCATACACTAATGGTAGCAGAAGTCTTCTACATGAGCTGAGCAACCAGAGGCCATACACTAATGGTAGCAGAAGTCTTCTACATGAGCTGAGCAACCAGTGGCCATACACTAATGGTAACAGAAGTCTTCTACATGAGCTGAGCAACCAGAGGCCATACACTAATGGTAGCAGAAGTCTTCTACATGAGCTGAGCAACCCGAGGCCATACACTAATGGTAGCAGAAGTCTTCTACATGAGCTGAGCAACCAGTGGCCATACACTAATGGTAGCAGAAGTCTTCTACATGAGCTATGCAACCAGAGGCCATACACTAATGGTAACAGAAGTCTTCTATATGAGCTGAGCAACCCGAGGCCATACACTAATGGTAGCAGAAGTCTTCTACATGAGCTGAGCAACCAGTGGCCATACACTAATGGTAACAGAAGTCTTCTATATGAGCTGAGCAACCCGAGGCCATACACTAATGGTAGCAGAAGTCTTCTACATGAGCTGAGCAACCAGAGGCCATACACTAATGGTAGCAGAAGTCTTCTACATGAGCTATGCAACCAGAGGCCATACACTAATGGTAACAGAAGTCTTCTATATGAGCTGAGCAACCAGTGGCCATACACTAATGGTAGCAGAAGTCTTCTACATGAGCTGAGCAACCAGTGGCCATACACTAATGGTAGCAGAAGTCTTCTACATGAGCTGAGCAACCAGAGGCCATACACTAATGGTAGCAGAAGTCTTCTACATGAGCTGAGCAACCAGAGGCCATACACTAATGGTAGCAGAAGTCTTCTACATGAGCTATGCAACCAGAGGCCATACACTAATGGTAACAGAAGTCTTCTATATGAGCTGAGCAACCAGAGGCCATACACTAATGGTAACAGAAGTCTTCTACATGAGCTGAGCAACCCGAGGCCATACACTAATGGTAACAGAAGTCTTCTATATGAGCTGAGCAACCCGAGGCCATACACTAATGGTAACAGAAGTCTTCTATATGAGCTGAGCAACCCGAGGCCATACACTAATGGTAGCAGAAGTCTTCTACATGAGCTGAGCAACCAGAGGCCATACACTAATGGTAGCAGAAGTCTTCTACATGAGCTGAGCAACCAGAGGCCATACACTAATGGTAGCAGAAGTCTTCTACATAAGCTGAGCAACCCGAGGCCATACACTAATGGTAACAGAAGTCTTCTACATGAGCTGAGCAACCCGAGGCCATACACTAATGGTAACAGAAGTCTTCTACATGAGCTGAGCAACCCGAGGCCATACACTAATGGTAGCAGAAGTCTTCTACATGAGCTGAGCAACCAGAGGCCATACACTAATGGTAGCAGAAGTCTTCTACATGAGCTGAGCAACCAGAGGCCATACACTAATGGTAGCAGAAGTCTTCTACATGAGCTGAGCAACCCGAGGCCATACACTAATGGTAGCAGAAGTCTTCTACATGAGCTGAGCAACCCGAGGCCATACACTAATGGTAACAGAAGTCTTCTACATGAGCTGAGCAACCCGAGGCCATACACTAATGGTAGCAGAAGTCTTCTATATGAGCTGAGCAACCAGTGGCCATATACTAATGGTAGCAGAAGTCTTCTATATGAGCTGAGCAACCAGTGGCCATACACTAATGGTAGCAGAAGTCTTCTACATGAGCTGAGCAACCCGAGGCCATACACTAATGGTAGCAGAAGTTTTCTACATAAGCTGAGCAACCCGAGGCCATACACTAATGGTAACAGAAGTCTTCTACATAAGCTGAGCAACCCGAGGCCATACACTAATGGTAACAGAAGTCTTCTACATGAGCTGAGCAACCCGAGGCCATACACTAATGGTAGCAGAAGTCTTCTATATGAGCTGAGCAACCAGAGGCCATACACTAATGGTAGCAGAAGTTTTCTACATAAGCTGAGCAACCCGAGGCCATACACTAATGGTAGCAGAAGTCTTCTACATGAGCTGAGCAACCCGAGGCCATACACTAATGGTAACAGAAGTCTTCTACATAAGCTGAGCAACCCGAGGCCATACACTAATGGTAACAGAAGTCTTCTACATGAGCTGAGCAACCCGAGGCCATACACTAATGGTAGCAGAAGTCTTCTACATGAGCTGAGCAACCCGAGGCCATACACTAATGGTAGCAGAAGTTTTCTACATAAGCTGAGCAACCCGAGGCCATACACTAATGGTAACAGAAGTCTTCTACATGAGCTGAGCAACCCGAGGCCATACACTAATGGTAGCAGAAGTCTTCTACATGAGCTGAGCAACCCGAGGCCATACACTAATGGTAGCAGAAGTCTTCTACATGAGCTGAGCAACCAGAGGCCATACACTAATGGTAGCAGAAGTCTTCTACATAAGCTGAGCAACCAGAGGCCATACACTAATGGTATCAGAAGTCTTCTACATGAGCTGAGCAACCAGAGGCCATACACTAATGGTAGCAGAAGTCTTCTACATGAGCTGAGCAACCCGAGGCCATACACTAATGGTAGCAGAAGTCTTCTACATAAGCTGAGCAACCCGAGGCCATACACTAATGGTAACAGAAGTCTTCTACATAAGCTGAGCAACCCGAGGCCATACACTAATGGTAACAGAAGTCTTCTACATCAGCTGAGCAACCCGAGGCCATACACTAATGGTAACAGAAGTCTTCTACATGAGCTGTGCAACCCGAGGCCATACACTAATGGTAACAGAAGTCTTCTATATGAGCTGAGCAACCCGAGGCCATACACTAATGGTAGCAGAAGTCTTCTACATGAGCTGAGCAACCCGAGGCCATACACTAATGGTAACAGAAGTCTTCTACATGAGCTGAGCAACCAGTGGCCATATACTAATGGTAGCAGAAGTCTTCTACATGAGCTGAGCAACCAGAGGCCATACACTAATGGTAGCAGAAGTCTTCTACATGAGCTGAGTAACCAGAGGCCATACACTAATGGTAGCAGAAGTCTTCTACATGAGCTGAGCAACCAGAGGCCATACACTAATGGTAGCAGAAGTCTTCTACATGAGCTGAGCAACCAGAGGCCATACACTAATGGTAGCAGAAGTCTTCTACATGAGCTGAGCAACCAGAGGCCATACACTAATGGTAACAGAAGTCTTCTACATAAGCTGAGCAACCCGAGGCCATACACTAATGGTAACAGAAGTCTTCTACATCAGCTGAGCAACCCGAGGCCATACACTAATGGTAACAGAAGTCTTCTACATGAGCTGTGCAACCCGAGGCCATACACTAATGGTAACAGAAGTCTTCTATATGAGCTGAGCAACCCGAGGCCATACACTAATGGTAGCAGAAGTCTTCTACATGAGCTGAGCAACCCGAGGCCATACACTAATGGTAGCAGAAGTCTTCTACATGAGCTGAGCAACCAGAGGCCATACACTAATGGTAGCAGAAGTCTTCTACATGAGCTGAGCAACCAGAGGCCATACACTAATGGTAGCAGAAGTCTTCTACATGAGCTGAGCAACCAGAGGCCATACACTAATGGTAGCAGAAGTCTTCTACATGAGCAGAGCAACCAGAGGCCATACACTAATGGTAACAGAAGTCTTCTATATGAGCAGAGCAACCAGAGGCCATACACTAATGGTAACAGAAGTCTTCTATATGAGCTGAGCAACCAGAGGCCATACACTAATGGTAGCAGAAGTCTTCTACATGAGCTGAGCAACCAGAGGCCATACACTAATGGTAGCAGAAGTCTTCTACATGAGCTGAGCAACCCGAGGCCATACACTAATGGTAACAGAAGTCTTCTACATGAGCTGAGCAACCAGAGACCATACACTAATGGTAGCAGAAGTCTTCTACATGAGCTGAGCAACCAGAGGCCATACACTAATGGTAGCAGAAGTCTTCTATATGAGCTGAGCAACCAGAGGCCATACACTAATGGTAGCAGAAGTCCTCTACATGAGCTGAGCAACCAGAGGCCATACACTAATGGTAGCAGAAGTCTTCTACATGAGCTGTGCAACCCGAGGCCATACACTAATGGTAGCAGAAGTCTTCTACATGAGCTGAGCAACCCGAGGCCATACACTAATGGTAACAGAAGTCTTCTACATGAGCTGAGCAACCAGAGACCATACACTAATGGTAGCAGAAGTCTTCTACATGAGCTGAGCAACCAGAGGCCATACACTAATGGTAGCAGAAGTCTTCTATATGAGCTGAGCAACCAGAGGCCATACACTAATGGTAGCAGAAGTCCTCTACATGAGCTGAGCAACCAGAGGCCATACACTAATGGTAGCAGAAGTCTTCTACATGAGCTGAGCAACCAGAGGCCATACACTAATGGTAGCAGAAGTCTTCTATATGAGCTGAGCAACCAGAGGCCATACACTAATGGTAGCAGAAGTCCTCTACATGAGCTGAGCAACCAGAGGCCATACACTAATGGTAGCAGAAGTCTTCTACATGAGCTGAGCAACCAGAGGCCATACACTAATGGTATCAGAAGTCTTCTATATGAGCTGAGCAACCAGAGGCCATACACTAATGGTAGCAGAAGTCTTCTACATGAGCTGAGCAACCAGAGGCCATACACTAATGGTAACAGAAGTCTTCTATATGAGCTGAGCAACCAGAGGCCATACACTAATGGTAGCAGAAGTCTTCTACATGAGCTGAGCAACCAGAGGCCATACACTAATGGTAGCAGAAGTCTTCTACATGAGCTGAGCAACCCGAGGCCATACACTAATGGTAGCAGTAGTCTTCTACATGAGCTGAGCAACCAGAGGCCATACACTAATGGTAGCAGTAGTCTTCTACATGAGTTGAGCAACCAGAGGCCATACACTAATGGTAGCAGTAGTCTTCTACATGAGCTGAGCAACCCGAGGCCATACACTAATGGTAGCAGAAGTCCTCTACATGAGCTGAGCAACCAGAGGCCATACACTAATGGTAGCAGAAGTCTTCTACATGAGCTGAGCAACCCGAGGCCATACACTAATGGTAGCAGTAGTCTTCTACATGAGCTGAGCAACCAGAGGCCATACACTAATGGTAGCAGTAGTCTTCTACATGAGTTGAGCAACCAGAGGCCATACACTAATGGTAGCAGTAGTCTTCTACATGAGCTGAGCAACCCGAGGCCATACACTAATGGTAGCAGAAGTCCTCTACATGAGCTGAGCAACCAGAGGCCATACACTAATGGTAGCAGAAGTCTTATACATGAGCTGAGCAACCAGAGGCCATACACTAATGGTAGCAGAAGTCTTCTACATGAGCTGAGCAACCAGAGGCCATACACTAATGGTAACAGAAGTCTTCTATATGAGCTGAGCAACCCGAGGCCATACACTAATGGTAGCAGAAGTCTTCTACATGAGCTGAGCAACCAGAGGCCATACTCTAATGGTAGCAGAAGTCTTCTACATGAGCTGAGCAACCCGAGGCCATACACTAATGGTAACAGAAGTCTTCTATATGAGCTGAGCAACCAGAGGCCATACACTAATGGTAGCAGAAGTCCTCTACATGAGCTGAGCAACCAGAGGCCATACACTAATGGTAGCAGAAGTCTTCTACATAAGCTGAGCAACCAGAGGCCATACTCTAATGGTATCAGAAGTCTTCTACATGAGCTGAGCAACCAGAGGCCATACACTAATGGTAGCAGAAGTCTTCTACATGAGCTGAGAAACCCGAGGCCATACACTAATGGTAACAGAAGTCTTCTACATGAGCTGAGCAACCAGTGGCCATACACTAATGGTAGCAGAAGTCTTCTACATGAGCTGAGCAACCCGAGGCCATACTCTAATGGTAACAGAAGTCTTCTATATGAGCTGAGCAACCCGAGGACATACACTAATGGTAGCAGAAGTCTTCTACATGAGCTGAGCAACCCGAGGCCATACACTAATGGTAGCAGAAGTCTTCTATATGAGCTGAGCAACCCGAGGCCATACACTAATGGTAGCAGAAGTCTTCTATATGAGCTGAGCAACCCGAGGCCATACACTAATGGTAGCAGAAGTCTTCTATATGAGCTGAGCAACCCGAGGCCATACACTAATGGTAGCAGAAGTCTTCTATATGAGCTGAGCAACCCGAGGCCATACACTAATGGTAGCAGAAGTCTTCTACATGAGCTGAGCAACCCGAGGCCATACACTAATGGTAGCAGAAGTCTTCTACATGAGCTGAGCAACCCGAGGCCATACACTAATGGTAGCAGAAGTCTTCTATATGAGCTGAGCAACCCGAGGCCATACACTAATGGTAGCAGAAGTCTTCTATATGAGCTGAGCAACCCGAGGCCATACACTAATGGTAGCAGAAGTCTTCTACATGAGCTGTGCAACCCGAGGCCATACACTAATGGTAGCAGAAGTCTTCTACATGAGCTGAGCAACCCGAGGCCATACACTAATGGTAGCAGAAGTCTTCTACATGAGCTGAGCAACCCGAGGCCATACACTAATGGTAGCAGAAGTCTTCTACATGAGCTGAGCAACCCGAGGCCATACACTAATGGTAGCAGAAGTCTTCTACATGAGCTGAGCAACCCGAGGCCATACACTAATGGTAGCAGAAGTCTTCTACATGAGCTGAGCAACCCGAGGCCATACACTAATGGTAGCAGAAGTCTTCTACATGAGCTGAGCAACCCGAGGCCATACACTAATGGTAGCAGAAGTCTTCTATATGAGCTGAGCAACCCGAGGCCATACACTAATGGTAGCAGAAGTCTTCTACATGAGCTGTGCAACCCGAGGCCATACACTAATGGTAGCAGAAGTCTTCTACATGAGCTGAGCAACCAGAGGCCATACACTAATGGTAGCAGAAGTCTTCTACATGAGCTGAGCAACCAGAGGCCATACACTAATGGTAGCAGAAGTCTTCTACATGAGCTGAGCAACCAGAGGCCATACACTAATGGTAGCAGAAGTCTTCTACATGAGCTGAGCAACCAGAGGCCATACACTAATGGTAGCAGAAGTCTTCTACATGAGCTGAGCAACCCGAGGCCATACACTAATGGTAACAGAAGTCTTCTATATGAGCTGAGCAACCCGAGGCCATACACTAATGGTAGCAGAAGTCTTCTACATGAGCTGAGCAACCAGAGACCATACACTAATGGTAACAGAAGTCTTCTACATGAGCTGAGCAACCAGAGGCCATACACTAATGGTAGCAGAAGTCTTCTACATGAGCTGAGCAACCCGAGGCCATACACTAATGGTAGCAGAAGTCTTCTATATGAGCTGAGCAACCCGAGGCCATACACTAATGGTAGCAGAAGTCTTCTACATGAGCTGAGCAACCAGAGACCATACACTAATGGTAACAGAAGTCTTCTACATGAGCTGAGCAACCAGAGGCCATACACTAATGGTAGCAGAAGTCTTCTACATGAGCTGAGCAACCAGAGACCATACACTAATGGTAGCAGAAGTCTTCTACATGAGCTGAGCAACCAGAGGCCATACACTAATGGTAGCAGAAGTCTTCTATATGAGCTGAGCAACCCGAGGCCATACACTAATGGTAGCAGAAGTCTTCTATATGAGCTGAGCAACCCGAGGCCATACACTAATGGTAGCAGAAGTCTTCTATATGAGCTGAGCAACCCGAGGCCATACACTAATGGTAGCAGAAGTCTTCTACATGAGCTGTGCAACCCGAGGCCATACACTAATGGTAGCAGAAGTCTTCTACATGAGCTGAGCAACCAGAGGCCATACACTAATGGTAGCAGAAGTCTTCTACATGAGCTGAGCAACCAGTGGCCATACACTAATGGTAGCAGAAGTCTTCTACATGAGCTGAGCAACCCGAGGCCATACACTAATGGTAACAGAAGTCTTCTACATGAGCTGAGCAACCCGAGGCCATACACTAATGGTATCAGAAGTCTTCTACATTAGCTGAGCAACCCGAGGCCATACACTAATGGTAGCAGAAGTCTTCTACATGAGCTGAGCAACCCGAGGCCATACACTAATGGTATCAGAAGTCTTCTACATTAGCTGAGCAACCCGAGGCCATACACTAATGGTAGCAGAAGTCTTCTACATGAGCTGAGCAACCCGAGGCCATACACTAATGGTATCAGAAGTCTTCTACATTAGCTGAGCAACCCGAGGCCATACACTAATGGTAGCAGAAGTCTTCTACATGAGCTGAGCAACCAGAGGCCATACACTAATGGTAACAGAAGTCTTCTACATGAGCTGAGCAACCAGTGGCCATACACTAATGGTAGCAGAAGTCTTCTACATGAGCTGAGCAACCAGTGGCCATACACTAATGGTAGCAGAAGTCTTCTACATGAGCTGAGCAACCCGAGGCCATACACTAATGGTATCAGAAGTCTTCTACATTAGCTGAGCAACCCGAGGCCATACACTAATGGTAGCAGAAGTCTTCTACATGAGCTGAGCAACCAGAGGCCATACACTAATGGTAACAGAAGTCTTCTACATGAGCTGAGCAACCAGTGGCCATACACTAATGGTAGCAGAAGTCTTCTACATGAGCTGAGCAACCAGTGGCCATACACTAATGGTAGCAGAAGTCTTCTACATGAGCTGAGCAACCCGAGGCCATACACTAATGGTAACAGAAGTCTTCTACATGAGCTGAGCAACCAGTGGCCATACACTAATGGTAGCAGAAGTCTTCTACATGAGCTGAGCAACCAGTGGCCATACACTAATGGTATCAGAAGTCTTCTACATGAGCTGAGCAACCAGAGGCCATACACTAATGGTAGCAGAAGTCTTCTATATGAGCTGAGCAACCCGAGGCCATACACTAATGGTAACAGAAGTCTTCTACATGAGCTGAGCAACCCGAGGCCATACACTAATGGTAACAGAAGTCTTCTACATGAGCTGAGCAACCCGAGGCCATACACTAATGGTAACAGAAGTCTTCTACATGAGCTGAGCAACCAGTGGCCATACACTAATGGTAGCAGAAGTCTTCTACATGAGCTGAGCAACCAGTGGCCATACACTAATGGTATCAGAAGTCTTCTACATGAGCTGAGCAACCAGAGGCCATACTCTAATGGTAGCAGAAGTCTTCTACATGAGCTGAGCAACCCGAGGCCATACACTAATGGTAGCAGAAGTCTTCTATATGAGCTGAGCAACCCGAGGCCATACACTAATGGTAGCAGAAGTCTTCTACATGAGCTGTGCAACCCGAGGCCATACACTAATGGTAGCAGAAGTCTTCTACATGAGCTGAGCAACCAGAGGCCATACACTAATGGTAACAGAAGTCTTCTATATGAGCTGAGCAACCAGAGGCCATACACTAATGGTAGCAGAAGTCTTCTACATGAGCTGAGCAACCCGAGGCCATACACTAATGGTAGCAGAAGTCTTCTACATGAGCTGAGCAACCAGAGGCCATACACTAATGGTAACAGAAGTCTTCTACATGAGCTGAGCAACCAGTGGCCATACACTAATGGTAGCAGAAGTCTTCTACATGAGCTGAGCAACCAGTGGCCATACACTAATGGTAGCAGAAGTCTTCTACATGAGCTGAGCAACCCGAGGCCATACACTAATGGTAGCAGAAGTCTTCTACATGAGCTGAGCAACCCGAGGCCATACACTAATGGTAACAGAAGTCTTCTACATGAGCTGAGCAACCAGAGGTCATACACTAATGGTAGCAGAAGTCTTCTACATGAGCTGAGCAACCAGAGGCCATACACTAATGGTAGCAGAAGTCTTCTACATGAGCTGAGCAACCCGAGGCCATACACTAATGGTAACAGAAGTCTTCTACATGAGCTGAGCAACCCGAGGCCATACACTAATGGTAACAGAAGTCTTCTACATGAGCTGAGCAACCAGAGGTCATACACTAATGGTAGCAGAAGTCTTCTACATGAGCTGAGCAACCCGAGGCCATACACTAATGGTAACAGAAGTCTTCTACATGAGCTGAGCAACCAGAGGTCATACACTAATGGTAGCAGAAGTCTTCTACATGAGCTGAGCAACCCGAGGCCATACACTAATGGTAACAGAAGTCTTCTACATGAGCTGAGCAACCAGTGGCCATACACTAATGGTAGCAGAAGTCTTCTACATGAGCTGAGCAACCAGTGGCCATACACTAATGGTATCAGAAGTCTTCTACATGAGCTGAGCAACCAGAGGCCATACACTAATGGTAGCAGAAGTCTTCTATATGAGCTGAGCAACCCGAGGCCATACACTAATGGTAACAGAAGTCTTCTACATGAGCTGAGCAACCCGAGGCCATACACTAATGGTAACAGAAGTCTTCTACATGAGCTGAGCAACCCGAGGCCATACACTAATGGTAACAGAAGTCTTCTACATGAGCTGAGCAACCAGTGGCCATACACTAATGGTAGCAGAAGTCTTCTACATGAGCTGAGCAACCAGTGGCCATACACTAATGGTATCAGAAGTCTTCTACATGAGCTGAGCAACCAGAGGCCATACTCTAATGGTAGCAGAAGTCTTCTACATGAGCTGAGCAACCCGAGGCCATACACTAATGGTAGCAGAAGTCTTCTATATGAGCTGAGCAACCCGAGGCCATACACTAATGGTAGCAGAAGTCTTCTACATGAGCTGTGCAACCCGAGGCCATACACTAATGGTAGCAGAAGTCTTCTACATGAGCTGAGCAACCAGAGGCCATACACTAATGGTAACAGAAGTCTTCTATATGAGCTGAGCAACCAGAGGCCATACACTAATGGTAGCAGAAGTCTTCTACATGAGCTGAGCAACCCGAGGCCATACACTAATGGTAGCAGAAGTCTTCTACATGAGCTGAGCAACCCGAGGCCATACACTAATGGTAGCAGAAGTCTTCTACATGAGCTGAGCAACCAGAGGCCATACACTAATGGTAGCAGAAGTCTTCTACATGAGCTGAGCAACCAGAGGACATACACTAATGGTAGCAGAAGTCTTCTACATGAGCTGAGCAACCAGAGGCCATACACTAATGGTAACAGAAGTCTTCTATATGAGCTGAGCAACCAGAGGCCATACACTAATGGTAGCAGAAGTCTTCTACATGAGCTGAGCAACCCGAGGCCATACACTAATGGTAGCAGAAGTCTTCTACATGAGCTGAGCAACCAGAGGCCATACACTAATGGTAGCAGAAGTCTTCTACATGAGCTGAGCAACCAGAGGACATACACTAATGGTAGCAGAAGTCTTCTACATGAGCTGAGCAACCAGAGGCCATACACTAATGGTAGCAGAAGTCTTCTACATTAGCTGAGCAACCAGAGGCCATACACTAATGGTAGCAGAAGTCTTCTACATGAGCTGAGCAACCCGAGGCCATACACTAATGGTAGCAGAAGTCTTCTATATGAGCTGAGCAACCAGAAGCCATACACTAATGGTAGCAGAAGTCTTCTACATGAGCTGAGCAACCCGAGGCCATACACTAATGGTAACAGAAGTCTTCTATATGAGCTGAGCAACCAGAGGCCATACACTAATGGTAGCAGAAGTCTTCTATATGAGCTGAGCAACCAGAGGCCATACACTAATGGTAGCAGAAGTCTTCTACATGAGCTGAGCAACCAGAAGCCATACACTAATGGTAACAGAAGTCTTCTATATGAGCTGAGCAACCAGAGGCCATACACTAATGGTAGCAGAAGTCTTCTACATGAGCTGAGCCACCCGATGCCATACACTAATGGTAGCAGAAGTCTTCTACATGAGCTGAGCAACCCGAGGCCATACACTAATGGTAGCAGAAGTCTTCTACATGAGCTGAGTAACCAGAGGCCATACACTAATGGTAGCAGAAGTCTTCTACATGAGCTGAGCAACCAGAGGACATACACTAATGGTAGCAGAAGTCTTCTATATGAGCTGAGCAACCCGAGGCCATACACTAATGGTAGCAGAAGTCTTCTACATGAGCTGAGCAACCAGAGGCCATACACTAATGGTAGCAGAAGTCTTCTACATGAGCTGAGCAACCCGAGGCCATACACTAATGGTAGCAGAAGTCTTCTACATGAGCTGAGCAACCAGAGGCCATACACTAATGGTAGCAGAAGTCTTCTACATGAGCTGAGCAACCCGAGGCCATACACTAATGGTAGCAGAAGTCTTCTACATGAGCTGAGCAACCCGAGGCCATACACTAATGGTAGCAGAAGTCTTCTACATGAGCTGTGCAACCCGAGGCCATACACTAATGGTAGCAGAAGTCTTCTACATGAGCTGAGCAACCAGAGGCCATACACTAATGGTAGCAGAAGTCTTCTACATGAGCTGAGCAACCCGAGGCCATACACTAATGGTAGCAGAAGTCTTCTACATGAGCTGAGCAACCCGAGGCCATACACTAATGGTAGCAGAAGTCTTCTACATGAGCTGAGCAACCCGAGGCCATACACTAATGGTAGCAGAAGTCTTCTACATGAGCTGAGCAACCCGAGGCCATACACTAATGGTAGCAGAAGTCTTCTACATGAGCTGAGCAACCAGAGGCCATACACTAATGGTAGCAGAAGTCTTCTACATGAGCTGAGCAACCAGAGGCCATACACTAATGGTAGCAGAAGTCCTCTACATGAGCTGAGCAACCAGAGGCCATACACTAATGGTAGCAGAAGTCTTATACATGAGCTGAGCAACCAGAGGCCATACACTAATGGTAACAGAAGTCTTCTACATCAGCTGAGCAACCCGAGGCCATACACTAATGGTAACAGAAGTCTTCTACATCAGCTGAGCAACCCGAGGCCATACACTAATGGTAACAGAAGTCTTCTACATCAGCTGAGCAACCCGAGGCCATACACTAATGGTAACAGAAGTCTTCTATATGAGCTGAGCAACCCGAGGCCATACACTAATGGTAGCAGAAGTCTTCTACATGAGCTGAGCAACCAGAGGCCATACACTAATGGTAGCAGAAGTCTTATACATGAGCTGAGCAACCCGAGGCCATACACTAATGGTAACAGAAGTCTTCTACATCAGCTGAGCAACCCGAGGCCATACACTAATGGTAACAGAAGTCTTCTATATGAGCTGAGCAACCCGAGGCCATACACTAATGGTAGCAGAAGTCTTCTACATGAGCTGAGCAACCAGAGGCCATACACTAATGGTAGCAGAAGTCTTATACATGAGCTGAGCAACCAGAGGCCATACACTAATGGTAGCAGAAGTCTTCTACATGAGCTGAGCAACCAGAGGCCATACACTAATGGTAACAGAAGTCTTCTATATGAGCTGAGCAACCAGAGGCCATACACTAATGGTAGCAGAAGTCTTCTACATGAGCTGAGCAACCAGAGGCCATACACTAATGGTAGCAGAAGTCTTCTACATGAGCTGAGCAACCAGAGGCCATACACTAATGGTAGCAGAAGTCTTCTACATGAGCTGAGCAACCAGAGACCATACACTAATGGTAGCAGAAGTCTTCTACATGAGCTGAGCAACCCGAGGCCATACACTAATGGTAGCAGAAGTCTTCTATATGAGCTGAGCAACCAGAGGCCATACACTAATGGTAACAGAAGTCTTCTACATGAGCTGAGCAACCAGTGGCCATACACTAATGGTAGCAGAAGTCTTCTACATGAGCTGAGCAACCCGAGGCCATACACTAATGGTAGCAGAAGTCTTCTATATGAGCTGAGCAACCAGAGGCCATACACTAATGGTAGCAGAAGTCTTCTACATGAGCTGAGCAACCAGAGACCATACACTAATGGTAGCAGAAGTCTTCTACATGAGCTGAGCAACCAGAGACCATACACTAATGGTAGCAGAAGTCTTCTATATGAGCTGAGCAACCAGAGGCCATACACTAATGGTAGCAGAAGTCTTCTACATGAGCTGAGCAACCAGAGGCCATACACTAATGGTAGCAGAAGTCTTCTACATGAGCTGAGCAACCAGAGACCATACACTAATGGTAGCAGAAGTCTTCTACATGAGCTGAGCAACCAGAGGCCATACACTAATGGTAGCAGAAGTCTTCTACATGAGCTGAGCAACCAGAGGCCATACACTAATGGTAGCAGAAGTCTTCTACATGAGCTGAGCAACCAGAGGCCATACACTAATGGTAGCAGTAGTCTTCTACATGAGTTGAGCAACCAGAGGCCATACACTAATGGTAGCAGAAGTCTTCTACATGAGCTGAGCAACCAGAGGCCATACACTAATGGTAGCAGAAGTCTTCTACATGAGCTGAGCAACCAGAGGCCATACACTAATGGTAGCGGAAGTCTTCTACATGAGCTGTGCAACCAGAGGCCATACACTAATGGTAGCAGAAATCTTCTACATGAGCTGAGCAACCAGAGGCCATACACTAATGGTAACAGAAGTCTTCTATATGAGCTGAGCAACCAGAGGCCATACACTAATGGTAGCAGAAGTCTTCTACATGAGCTGAGCAACCAGAGGCCATACACTAATGGTAGCAGAAGTCTTCTACATTAGCTGAGCAACCAGAGGCCATACACTAATGGTAACAGAAGTCTTCTATATGAGCTGAGCAACCCGAGGCCATACACTAATGGTAACAGAAGTCTTCTACATGAGCTGAGCAACCCGAGGCCATACACTAATGGTAGCAGAAGTCTTCTACATGAGCTGTGCAACCCGAGGCCATACACTAATGGTAGCAGAAGTCTTCTATATGAGCTGAGCAACCCGAGGCCATACACTAATGGTAGCAGAAGTCTTCTACATGAGCTGTGCAACCAGAGGCCATACACTAATGGTAGCAGAAGTCTTCTACATGAGCTGAGCAACCAGAGGCCATACACTAATGGTAGCAGAAGTCCTCTACATGAGCTGAGCAACCAGAGGCCATACACTAATGGTAGCAGAAGTCTTATACATGAGCTGAGCAACCAGAGGCCATACACTAATGGTAGCAGAAGTCTTCTACATGAGCTGAGCAACCAGAGGCCATACACTAATGGTAACAGAAGTCTTCTACATGAGCTGAGCAACCCGAGGCCATACACTAATGGTAACAGAAGTCTTCTACATGAGCTGAGCAACCAGTGGCCATACACTAATGGTAACAGAAGTCTTCTACATGAGCTGAGCAACCCGAGGCCATACACTAATGGTAGCAGAAGTCTTCTACATGAGTTGAGCAACCCGAGGCCATACACTAATGGTAACAGAAGTCTTCTACATGAGCTGAGCAACCCGAGGCCATACACTAATGGTAACAGAAGTCTTCTACATGAGCTGAGCAACCAGTGGCCATACACTAATGGTAACAGAAGTCTTCTACATGAGCTGAGCAACCCGAGGCCATACACTAATGGTAACAGAAGTCTTCTACATGAGCTGAGCAACCAGTGGCCATACACTAATGGTAACAGAAGTCTTCTATATGAGCTGAGCAACCCGAGGCCATACACTAATGGTAGCAGAAGTCTTCTACATGAGCTGAGCAACCAGAGGCCATACACTAATGGTAGCAGAAGTCTTCTACATGAGCTGAGCAACCAGAGGCCATACACTAATGGTAACAGAAGTCTTCTACATGAGCTGAGCAACCCGAGGCCATACACTAATGGTAACAGAAGTCTTCTATATGAGCTGAGCAACCCGAGGCCATACACTAATGGTAGCAGAAGTCTTCTACATGAGCTGAGCAACCCGAGGCCATACACTAATGGTAGCAGAAGTCTTCTACATGAGCTGAGCAACCAGAGGCCATACACTAATGGTAGCAGAAGTCTTCTACATGAGCTGAGCAACCAGAGGCCATACACTAATGGTAGCAGAAGTCTTCTACATGAGCTGAGCAACCCGAGGCCATACACTAATGGTAACAGAAGTCTTCTACATGAGCTGAGCAACCAGAGGCCATACACTAATGGTAGCAGAAGTCTTCTACATGAGCTGAGCAACCAGAGGCCATACACTAATGGTAGCAGAAGTCTTCTACATGAGCTGAGCAACCAGAGGCCATACACTAATGGTAGCAGAAGTCTTCTACATGAGCTGAGCAACCAGAGGCCATACACTAATGGTAGCAGAAGTCTTCTACATGAGCTGAGCAACCAGAGGCCATACACTAATGGTAGCAGAAGTCTTCTACATGAGCTGAGCAACCAGAGGCCATACACTAATGGTAACAGAAGTCTTCTATATGAGCTGAGCAACCCGAGGCCATACACTAATGGTAGCAGAAGTCTTCTACATGAGCTGAGCAACCAGAGGCCATACACTAATGGTAACAGAAGTCTTCTATATGAGCTGAGCAACCCGAGGCCATACACTAATGGTAGCAGAAGTCTTCTACATGAGCTGAGCAACCCGAGGCCATACACTAATGGTAACAGAAGTCTTCTATATGAGCTGAGCAACCCGAGGCCATACACTAATGGTAGCAGAAGTCTTATACATGAGCTGAGCAACCAGAGGCCATACACTAATGGTAGCAGAAGTCTTCTACATGAGCTGAGCAACCAGAGGCCATACACTAATGGTAACAGAAGTCTTCTACATGAGCTGAGCAACCAGAGGCCATACACTAATGGTAACAGAAGTCTTCTACATGAGCTGAGCAACCAGAGGCCATACACTAATGGTAGCAGAAGTCTTATACATGAGCTGAGCAACCAGAGGCCATACACTAATGGTAGCAGAAGTCTTCTACATGAGCTGAGCAACCAGAGGCCATACACTAATGGTAACAGAAGTCTTCTATATGAGCTGAGCAACCCGAGGCCATACACTAATGGTAGCAGAAGTCTTCTACATGAGCTGAGCAACCCGAGGCCATACACTAATGGTAGCAGAAGTCTTCTACATGAGTTGAGCAACCAGAGGCCATACACTAATGGTAGCAGAAGTCTTCTACATGAGCTGAGCAACCAGTGGCCATACACTAATGGTAGCAGAAGTCTTCTACATGAGCTGAGCAACCCGAGGCCATACACTAATGGTATCAGAAGTCTTCTACATGAGCTGAGCAACCCGAGGCCATACACTAATGGTAACAGAAGTCTTCTACATGAGCTGAGCAACCAGTGGCCATACACTAATGGTAGCAGAAGTCTTCTACATGAGCTGAGCAACCCGAGGCCATACACTAATGGTAGCAGAAGTCTTCTACATGAGCTGAGCAACCAGAGGCCATACACTAATGGTAGCAGAAGTCTTCTACATGAGTTGAGCAACCAGAGGCCATACACTAATGGTAGCAGAAGTCTTCTACATGAGCTGAGCAACCAGTGGCCATACACTAATGGTAGCAGAAGTCTTCTACATGAGCTGAGCAACCCGAGGCCATACACTAATGGTAGCAGAAGTCTTCTACATGAGCTGAGCAACCAGTGGCCATACACTAATGGTAGCAGAAGTCTTCTACATGAGCTGAGCAACCCGAGGCCATACACTAATGGTAGCAGAAGTCTTCTACATGAGCTGAGCAACCAGAGGCCATACACTAATGGTAGCAGAAGTCTTCTACATGAGTTGAGCAACCAGAGGCCATACACTAATGGTAGCAGAAGTCTTCTACATGAGCTGAGCAACCAGTGGCCATACACTAATGGTAGCAGAAGTCTTCTACATGAGCTGAGCAACCCGAGGCCATACACTAATGGTAGCAGAAGTCTTCTACATGAGCTGAGCAACCCGAGGCCATACACTAATGGTAGCAGAAGTCTTCTACATGAGCTGAGCAACCAGAGGCCATACACTAATGGTAGCAGAAGTCTTCTACATGAGCTGAGCAACCCGAGGCCATACACTAATGGTAACAGAAGTCTTCTACATGAGCTGAGCAACCAGTGGCCATACACTAATGGTATCAGAAGTCTTCTACATGAGTTGAGCAACCAGAGGCCATACACTAATGGTAGCAGAAGTCTTCTACATGAGCTGAGCAACCAGTGGCCATACACTAATGGTAGCAGAAGTCTTCTACATGAGCTGAGCAACCCGAGGCCATACACTAATGGTATCAGAAGTCTTCTACATGAGCTGAGCAACCCGAGGCCATACACTAATGGTAACAGAAGTCTTCTACATGAGCTGAGCAACCAGTGGCCATACACTAATGGTATCAGAAGTCTTCTACATGAGCTGAGCAACCAGTGGCCATACACTAATGGTAGCAGAAGTCTTCTACATGAGCTGAGCAACCAGTGGCCATACACTAATGGTAGCAGAAGTCTTCTACATGAGCTGAGCAACCCGAGGCCATACACTAATGGTAGCAGAAGTCTTCTACATGAGCTGAGCAACCAGAGGCCATACACTAATGGTATCAGAAGTCTTCTACATGAGCTGAGCAACCAGAGGCTATACACTAATGGTATCAGAAGTCTTCTACATGAGCTGAGCAACCCGAGGCCATACACTAATGGTAACAGAAGTCTTCTACATGAGCTGAGCAACCAGTGGCCATACACTAATGGTAGCAGAAGTCTTCTACATGAGCTGAGCAACCAGTGGCCATACACTAATGGTAGCAGAAGTCTTCTACATGAGCTGAGCAACCCGAGGCCATACACTAATGGTAGCAGAAGTCTTCTACATGAGCTGAGCAACCAGAGGCCATACACTAATGGTAGCAGAAGTCTTCTACATGAGCTGAGCAACCAGAGGCCATACACTAATGGTAGCAGAAGTCTTCTACATGAGCTGAGCAACCAGAGGCCATACACTAATGGTAACAGAAGTCTTCTATATGAGCTGAGCAACCCGAGGCCATACACTAATGGTAGCAGAAGTCTTCTACATGAGCTGAGCAACCCGAGGCCATACACTAATGGTAGCAGAAGTCTTCTACATGAGCTGAGCAACCCGAGGCCATACACTAATGGTAGCAGAAGTCTTCTACATGAGCTGAGCAACCCGAGGCCATACACTAATGGTAGCAGAAGTCTTCTACATGAGCTGAGCAACCCGAGGCCATACACTGATGGTAGCAGAAGTCTTCTACATGAGCTGAGCAACCCGAGGCCATACACTAATGGTAGCAGAAGTCTTCTACATGAGCTGAGCAACCCGAGGCCATACACTAATGGTAGCAGAAGTCTTCTACATGAGCTGAGCAACCCGAGGCCATACACTAATGGTAGCAGAAGTCTTCTACATGAGCTGAGCAACCCGAGGCCATACACTAATGGTAGCAGAAGTCTTCTACATGAGCTGAGCAACCCGAGGCCATACACTAATGGTAGCAGAAGTCTTCTACATGAGCTGAGCAACCAGAGGCCATACACTAATGGTAGCAGAAGTCTTCTACATGAGCTGAGCAACCAGAGGCCATACACTAATGGTAGCAGAAGTCTTCTACATGAGCTGAGCAACCAGAGGCCATACACTAATGGTAGCAGAAGTCTTCTACATGAGCTGAGCAACCCGAGGCCATACACTAATGGTAACAGAAGTCTTCTACATAAGCTGAGCAACCCGAGGCCATACACTAATGGTATCAGAAGTCTTCTACATGAGCTGAGCAACCAGAGACCATACACTAATGGTAGCAGAAGTCTTCTACATGAGCTGAGCAACCAGAGGCCATACACTAATGGTAGCAGAAGTCTTCTACATGAGCTGAGCAACCAGTGGCCATACACTAATGGTAGCAGAAGTCTTCTACATGAGCTGAGCAACCAGAGGCCATACACTAATGGTAGCAGAAGTCTTCTACATGAGCTGAGCAACCAGAGGCCATACACTAATGGTAGCAGAAGTCTTCTACATGAGCTGAGCAACCAGAGGCCATACACTAATGGTAACAGAAGTCTTCTATATGAGCTGAGCAACCCGAGGCCATACACTAATGGTAGCAGAAGTCTTCTACATGAGCTGAGCAACCCGAGGCCATACACTAATGGTAACAGAAGTCTTCTACATGAGCTGAGCAACCAGTGGCCATACACTAATGGTAGCAGAAGTCTTCTACATGAGCTGAGCAACCAGTGGCCATACACTAATGGTAGCAGAAGTCTTCTATATGAGCTGTGCAACCAGAGGCCATACACTAATGGTAGCAGAAGTCTTCTACATAAGCTGAGCAACCCGAGGCCATACACTAATGGTAACAGAAGTCTTCTATATGAGCTGAGCAACCCGAGGCCATACACTAATGGTAGCAGAAGTCTTCTACATGAGCTGAGCAACCCGAGGCCATACACTAATAGTAACAGAAGTCTTCTACATGAGCTGAGCAACCAGTGGCCATACACTAATGGTAGCAGAAGTCTTCTACATGAGCTGAGCAACCAGTGGACATACACTAATGGTAGCAGAAGTCTTCTACATGAGCTGAGCAACCAGTGGCCATACACTAATGGTAGCAGAAGTCTTCTACATGAGCTGAGCAACCCGAGGCCATACACTAATGGTAGCAGAAGTCTTCTACATGAGCTGAGCAACCAGAGGCCATACACTAATGGTAGCAGAAGTCTTCTACATGAGCTGAGCAACCAGTGGCCATACACTAATGGTAGCAGAAGTCTTCTACATGAGCTGAGCAACCCGAGGCCATACACTAATGGTAACAGAAGTCTTCTATATGAGCTGAGCAACCAGTGGCCATACACTAATGGTAGCAGAAGTCTTCTACATGAGCTGAGCAACCAGAGGCTATACACTAATGGTAGCAGAAGTCTTCTACATGAGCTGAGCAACCAGAGGCCATACACTAATGGTAGCAGAAGTCTTCTACATGAGCTGAGCAACCAGAGGCCATACACTAATGGTAGCAGAAGTCTTCTACATGAGCTGAGCAACCAGAGGCCATACACTAATGGTAGCAGAAGTCTTCTACATGAGCTGAGCAACCCGAGGCCATACACTAATGGTAGCAGAAGTCTTCTACATGAGCTGAGCAACCAGAGGCTATACACTAATGGTAGCAGTAGTCTTCTACATGAGCTGAGCAACCAGAGGCCATACACTAATGGTAGTAGAAGTCTTCTACATGAGCTGAGCAACCCGAGGCCATACACTAATGGTAGCAGAAGTCTTCTACATGAGCTGAGCAACCAGAGGCTATACACTAATGGTAGCAGTAGTCTTCTACATGAGCTGAGCAACCCGAGGCCATACACTAATGGTAGCAGAAGTCTTCTACATGAGCTGAGCAACCCGAGGCCATACACTAATGGTAGCAGAAGTCTTCTACATGAGCTGAGCAACCAGAGGCCATACACTAATGGTAGCAGAAGTCTTCTACATGAGCTGAGCAACCAGAGGCCATACACTAATGGTAGCAGAAGTTTTCTATATGAGCTGAGCAACCAGTGGCCATACACTAATGGTAGCAGAAGTCTTCTACATGAGCTGAGCAACCAGAGGCCATACACTAATGGTAGCAGAAGTCTTCTACATGAGCTGAGCAACCCGAGGCCATACACTAATGGTAACAGAAGTCTTCTATATGAGCTGAGCAACCAGTGGCCATACACTAATGGTAGCAGAAGTCTTCTACATGAGCTGAGCAACCAGAGGCCATACACTAATGGTAGCAGAAGTCTTCTACATGAGCTGAGCAACCCGAGGCCATACACTAATGGTAGCAGAAGTCTTCTACATGAGCTGAGCAACCAGTGGCCATACACTAATGGTAGCAGAAGTCTTCTACATGAGCTGAGCAACCCGAGGCCATACACTAATGGTAGCAGAAGTCTTCTACATGAGCTGAGCAACCAGTGGCCATACACTAATGGTAGCAGTAGTCTTCTACATCAGCTGAGCAACCAGAGGCCATACACTAATGGTAGCAGAAGTCTTCTACATGAGCTGAGCAACCAGAGGCCATACACTAATGGTAGCAGAAGTCTTCTACATGAGCTGAGCAACCAGAGGCCATACACTAATGGTAACAGAAGTCTTCTACATGAGCTGAGCAACCAGTGGCCATACACTAATGGTATCAGAAGTCTTCTATATGAGCTGAGCAACCAGTGGCCATACACTAATGGTAGCAGAAGTCTTCTACATGAGCTGAGCAACCAGAGGCCATACACTAATGGTAGCAGAAGTCTTCTACATGAGCTGAGCAACCAGAGGCCATACACTAATGGTAGCAGAAGTCTTCTACATGAGCTGAGCAACCAGAGGCCATACACTAATGGTAGCAGTAGTCTTCTACATGAGCTGAGCAACCAGAGGCCATACACTAATGGTAACAGAAGTCTTCTACATGAGCTGAGCAACCCGAGGCCATACACTAATGGTAGCAGAAGTCTTCTACATGAGCTGAGCAACCAGAGGCCATACACTAATGGTATCAGAAGTCTTCTACATGAGCTGAGCAACCAGAGGCCATACACTAATGGTATCAGAAGTCTTCTATATGAGCTGAGCAACCAGTGGCCATACACTAATGGTAGCAGAAGTCTTCTACATGAGCTGAGCAACCAGAGGCCATACACTAATGGTATCAGAAGTCTTCTACATGAGCTGAGCAACCAGAGGCCATACACTAATGGTAGCAGAAGTCTTCTACATGAGCTGAGCAACCAGAGGCCATACACTAATGGTAGCAGAAGTCTTCTACATGAGCTGAGCAACCCGAGGCCATACACTAATGGTAACAGAAGTCTTCTACATGAGCTGAGCAACCAGAAGCCATACACTAATGGTAGCAGAAGTCTTCTACATGAGCTGAGCAACCAGTGGCCATACACTAATGGTATCAGAAGTCTTCTATATGAGCTGAGCAACCAGTGGCCATACACTAATGGTAACAGAAGTCTTCTACATGAGCTGAGCAACCAGAAGCCATACACTAATGGTAGCAGAAGTCTTCTACATGAGCTGAGCAACCAGAAGCCATACACTAATGGTAGCAGAAGTCTTCTACATGAGCTGAGCAACCAGAGGCCATACACTAATGGTAACAGAAGTCTTCTACATGAGCTGAGCAACCAGAGGCCATACACTAATGGTAGCAGAAGTCTTCTACATGAGCTGAGCAACCAGAGGCCATACACTAATGGTAGCAGAAGTCTTCTACATGAGCTGAGCAACCAGAGGCCATACACTAATGGTAGCAGAAGTCTTCTACATGAGCTGAGCAACCAGAGGCCATACACTAATGGTAGCAGAAGTCTTCTACATGAGCTGAGCAACCAGAGGCCATACACTAATGGTAGCAGAAGTCTTCTACATGAGCTGAGCAACCAGAGGCCATACACTAATGGTAGCAGAAGTCTTCTACATGAGCTGAGCAACCAGTGGCCATACACTAATGGTAGCAGAAGTCTTCTACATGAGCTGAGCAACCCGAGGCCATACACTAATGGTATCAGAAGTCTTCTATATGAGCTGAGCAACCAGAGGCCATACACTAATGGTAGCAGAAGTCTTCTACATGAGCTGAGCAACCAGAGGCCATACACTAATGGTAGCAGAAGTCTTCTACATGAGCTGAGCAACCCGAGGCCATACACTAATGGTAGCAGAAGTCTTCTACATGAGCTGAGCAACCAGAGGCCATACACTAATGGTAACAGAAGTCTTCTACATGAGCTGAGCAACCAGAGGCCATACACTAATGGTAGCAGAAGTCTTCTACATGAGCTGAGCAACCAGAGGCCATACACTAATGGTAGCAGAAGTCTTCTACATGAGCTGAGCAACCCGAGGCCATACACTAATGGTAGCAGAAGTCTTCTACATGAGCTGAGCAACCAGAGGCCATACACTAATGGTATCAGAAGTCTTCTACATGAGCTGAGCAACCCGAGGCCATACACTAATGGTAGCAGAAGTCTTCTACATGAGCTGAGCAACCAGAGGCCATACACTAATGGTAACAGAAGTCTTCTACATGAGCTGAGCAACCAGAGGCCATACACTAATGGTAGCAGAAGTCTTCTACATGAGCTGAGCAACCAGAGGCCATACACTAATGGTAGCAGAAGTCTTCTACATGAGCTGAGCAACCAGAGGCCATACACTAATGGTAACAGAAGTCTTCTACATGAGCTGAGCAACCAGAGGCCATACACTAATGGTAGCAGAAGTCTTCTACATGAGCTGAGCAACCCGAGGCCATACACTAATGGTAGCAGAAGTCTTCTACATGAGCTGAGCAACCCGAGGCCATACACTAATGGTAGCAGAAGTCTTCTACATGAGCTGAGCAACCAGAGGCCATACACTAATGGTAGCAGAAGTCTTCTACATGAGCTGAGCAACCAGAGGCCATACACTAATGGTAGCAGAAGTCTTCTACATGAGCTGAGCAACCAGAGGCCATACACTAATGGTAGCAGAAGTCTTCTACATGAGCTGAGCAACCCGAGGCCATACACTAATGGTAGCAGAAGTCTTCTACATGAGCTGAGCAACCCGAGGCCATACACTAATGGTAGCAGAAGTCTTCTACATGAGCTGAGCAACCAGAGGCCATACACTAATGGTATCAGAAGTCTTCTACATGAGCTGAGCAACCAGAGGCCATACACTAATGGTAGCAGAAGTCTTCTACATGAGCTGAGCAACCCGAGGCCATACACTAATGGTAGCAGAAGTCTTCTACATGAGCTGAGCAACCCGAGGCCATACACTAATGGTAGCAGAAGTCTTCTACATGAGCTGAGCAACCAGAGGCCATACACTAATGGTAGCAGTAGTCTTCTACATGAGCTGAGCAACCAGAGGCCATACACTAATGGTAGCAGAAGTCTTCTACATGAGCTGAGCAACCAGAGGCCATACACTAATGGTATCAGAAGTCTTCTACATGAGCTGAGCAACCCGAGGCCATACACTAATGGTAACAGAAGTCTTCTATATGAGCTGAGCAACCAGAGGCCATACACTAATGGTAGCAGAAGTCTTCTACATGAGCTGAGCAACCAGAGGCCATACACTAATGGTAGCAGAAGTCTTCTACATGAGCTGAGCAACCAGAGGCCATACACTAATGGTAGCAGAAGTCTTCTACATGAGCTGAGCAACCAGAGGCCATACACTAATGGTAGCAGAAGTCTTCTACATGAGCTGAGCAACCAGAGGCCATACACTAATGGTATCAGAAGTCTTCTACATGAGCTGAGCAACCCGAGGCCATACACTAATGGTAGCAGAAGTCTTCTACATGAGCTGAGCAACCAGAGGCCATACACTAATGGTATCAGAAGTCTTCTACATGAGCTGAGCAACCAGAGGCCATACACTAATGGTAGCAGAAGTCTTCTACATGAGCTGAGCAACCAGAGGCCATACACTAATGGTATCAGAAGTCTTCTACATGAGCTGAGCAACCAGAGGCCATACACTAATGGTATCAGAAGTCTTCTACATGAGCTGAGCAACCCGAGGCCATACACTAATGGTAGCATAAGTCTTCTATATGAGCTGAGCAACCAGAGGTCATACACTAATGGTAACAGAAGTCTTCTACATGAGCTGAGCAACCCGAGGCCATACACTAATGGTAGCAGAAGTCTTCTACATGAGCTGAGCAACCAGAGGCCATACACTAATGGTAGCAGAAGTCTTCTACATGAGCTGAGCAACCCGAGGCCATACACTAATGGTAGCAGAAGTCTTCTACATGAGCTGAGCAACCAGAGGCCATACACTAATGGTAGCAGAAGTCTTCTACATGAGCTGAGCAACCCGAGGCCATACACTAATGGTAGCAGAAGTCTTCTATATGAGCTGAGCAACCAGTGGCCATACACTAATGGTAGCAGAAGTCTTCTACATGAGCTGAGCAACCAGAGGCCATACACTAATGGTAGCAGAAGTCTTCTACATGAGCTGAGTAACCAGAGGCCATACAATAATGGTAGCAGAAGTCTTCTACATGAGCTGAGCAACCCGAGGCCATACACTAATGGTAACAGAAGTCTTCTACATGAGCTGAGCAACCAGAGGCCATACACTAATGGTAGCAGAAGTCTTCTATATGAGCTGAGCAACCAGTGGCCATACACTAATGGTAGCAGAAGTCTTCTACATGAGCTGAGCAACCAGAGGCCATACACTAATGGTAGCAGAAGTCTTCTACATGAGCTGAGTAACCAGAGGCCATACACTAATGGTAGCAGAAGTCTTCTACATGAGCTGAGCAACCCGAGGCCATACACTAATGGTAGCAGAAGTCTTCTATATGAGCCGAGCAACCAGTGGCCATACACTAATGGTAGCAGAAGTCTTCTACATGAGCTGAGCAACCAGAGGCCATACACTAATGGTAGCAGAAGTCTTCTACATGAGCTGAGCAACCCGAGGCCATACACTAATGGTAGCAGAAGTCTTCTATATGAGCTGAGCAACCAGTGGCCATACACTAATGGTAGCAGAAGTCTTCTACATGAGCTGAGCAACCAGAGGCCATACACTAATGGTAGCAGAAGTCTTCTACATGAGCTGAGTAACCAGAGGCCATACAATAATGGTAGCAGAAGTCTTCTACATGAGCTGAGCAACCCGAGGCCATACACTAATGGTAACAGAAGTCTTCTACATGAGCTGAGCAACCAGAGGCCATACACTAATGGTAGCAGAAGTCTTCTATATGAGCTGAGCAACCAGTGGCCATACACTAATGGTAGCAGAAGTCTTCTACATGAGCTGAGCAACCAGAGGCCATACACTAATGGTAGCAGAAGTCTTCTACATGAGCTGAGTAACCAGAGGCCATACACTAATGGTAGCAGAAGTCTTCTACATGAGCTGAGCAACCCGAGGCCATACACTAATGGTAGCAGAAGTCTTCTACATGAGCTGAGCAACCAGTGGCCATACACTAATGGTAGCAGTAGTCTTCTACATCAGCTGAGCAACCAGAGGCCATACACTAATGGTAGCAGAAGTCTTCTACATGAGCTGAGCAACCAGAGGCCATACACTAATGGTAGCAGAAGTCTTCTACATGAGCTGAGCAACCAGAGGCCATACACTAATGGTAACAGAAGTCTTCTACATGAGCTGAGCAACCAGTGGCCATACACTAATGGTATCAGAAGTCTTCTATATGAGCTGAGCAACCAGTGGCCATACACTAATGGTAGCAGAAGTCTTCTACATGAGCTGAGCAACCAGAGGCCATACACTAATGGTAGCAGAAGTCTTCTACATGAGCTGAGCAACCAGAGGCCATACACTAATGGTATCAGAAGTCTTCTATATGAGCTGAGCAACCAGTGGCCATACACTAATGGTAGCAGAAGTCTTCTACATGAGCTGAGCAACCAGTGGCCATACACTAATGGTAACAGAAGTCTTCTACATGAGCTGAGCAACCAGAAGCCATACACTAATGGTAGCAGAAGTCTTCTACATGAGCTGAGCAACCAGAGGCCATACACTAATGGTAACAGAAGTCTTCTACATGAGCTGAGCAACCAGTGGCCATACACTAATGGTATCAGAAGTCTTCTATATGAGCTGAGCAACCAGAGGCCATACACTAATGGTAGCGGAAGTCTTCTATATGAGCTGAGCAACCCGAGGCCATACACTAATGGTAGCAGAAGTCTTCTACATGAGCTGAGCAACCAGTGGCCATACACTAATGGTATCAGAAGTCTTCTACATGAGCTGAGCAACCCGAGGCCATACACTAATGGTAGCAGAAGTCTTCTACATGAGCTGAGCAACCAGAGGCCATACACTAATGGTAACAGAAGTCTTCTACATGAGCTGAGCAACCAGTGGCCATACACTAATGGTATCAGAAGTCTTCTACATGAGCTGAGCAACCAGAGGCCATACACTAATGGTAGCAGAAGTCTTCTACATGAGCTGAGCAACCAGTGGCCATACACTAATGGTATCAGAAGTCTTCTACATGAGCTGAGCAACCCGAGGCCATACACTAATGGTAGCAGAAGTCTTCTACATGAGCTGAGCAACCAGAGGCCATACACTAATGGTAACAGAAGTCTTCTACATGAGCTGAGCAACCAGAGGCCATACACTAATGGTAGCAGAAGTCTTCTACATGAGCTGAGCAACCAGTGGCCATACACTAATGGTATCAGAAGTCTTCTACATGAGCTGAGCAACCCGAGGCCATACACTAATGGTAGCAGAAGTCTTCTACATGAGCTGAGCAACCAGAGGCCATACACTAATGGTAACAGAAGTCTTCTATATGAGCTGAGCAACCAGAGGCCATACACTAATGGTATCAGAAGTCTTCTACATGAGCTGAGCAACCCGAGGCCATACACTAATGGTAGCAGAAGTCTTCTACATGAGCTGAGCAACCAGAGGCCATACACTAATGGTATCAGAAGTCTTCTACATGAGCTGAGCAACCAGAGGTCATACACTAATGGTAACAGAAGTCTTCTACATGAGCTGAGCAACCAGAGGTCATACACTAATGGTAGCAGAAGTCTTCTACATGAGCTGAGCAACCCGAGGCCATACACTAATGGTAACAGAAGTCTTCTACATGAGCTGAGCAACCAGAGGCCATACACTAATGGTAGCAGAAGTCTTCTACATGAGCTGAGCCACCCGATGCCATACACTAATGGTAGCAGTAGTCTTCTACATGAGTTGAGCAACCAGAGGCCATACACTAATGGTAGCAGAAGTCTTCTACATAAGCTGAGCAACCAGAGGCCATACACTAATGGTAACAGAAGTCTTCTACATGAGCTGAGCAACCAGAAGCCATACACTAATGGTAGCAGAGGTCTTCTACAGGAGCTGAGCAACCCGAGGCCATACACTAATGGTAGCAGAAGTCTTCTACATGAGCTGAGCAACCAGAGGTCATACACTAATGGTAGCAGAAGTCTTCTACATGAGCTGAGCCACCCGATGCCATACACTAATGGTAGCAGTAGTCTTCTACATGAGTTGAGCAACCAGAGGCCATACACTAATGGTAGCAGAAGTCTTCTACATAAGCTGAGCAACCAGAGGCCATACACTAATGGTAACAGAAGTCTTCTACATGAGCTGAGCAACCAGAGGTCATACACTAATGGTAACAGAAGTCTTCTACATGAGCTGAGCAACCAGAGGTCATACACTAATGGTAGCAGAAGTCTTCTACATGAGCTGAGCAACCCGAGGCCATACACTAATGGTAACAGAAGTCTTCTACATGAGCTGAGCAACCAGAGGCCATACACTAATGGTAGCAGAAGTCTTCTACATGAGCTGAGCCACCCGATGCCATACACTAATGGTAGCAGAAGTCTTCTACATGAGCTGAGCAACCCGAGGCCATACACTAATGGTAGCAGAAGTCTTCTACATGAGCTGAGCAACCCGAGGCCATACACTAATGGTAGCAGAAGTCTTCTACATGAGCTGAGCAACCCGAGGCCATACACTAATGGTAACAGAAGTCTTCTACATGAGCTGAGCAACCAGAGGCCATACACTAATGGTAGCAGAAGTCTTCTACATGAGCTGAGCAACCCGAGGCCATACACTAATGGTAACAGAAGTCTTCTACATGAGCTGAGCAACCAGAGGCCATACACTAATGGTAGCAGAAGTCTTCTACATGAGCTGAGCCACCCGATGCCATACACTAATGGTAGCAGAAGTCTTCTACATGAGCTGAGCAACCCGAGGCCATACACTAATGGTAGCAGAAGTCTTCTACATGAGCTGAGCAACCCGAGGCCATACACTAATGGTAGCAGAAGTCTTCTATATGAGCTGAGCAACCAGTGGCCATACACTAATGGTAGCAGAAGTCTTCTACATGAGCTGAACAACCAGAGGCCATACACTAATGGTAGCAGAAGTCTTCTACATGAGCTGAGTAACCAGAGGCCATACAATAATGGTAGCAGAAGTCTTCTACATGAGCTGAGCAACCCGAGGCCATACACTAATGGTAACAGAAGTCTTCTACATGAGCTGAGCAACCAGAGGCCATACACTAATGGTAGCAGAAGTCTTCTATATGAGCTGAGCAACCAGTGGCCATACACTAATGGTAGCAGAAGTCTTCTACATGAGCTGAGCAACCAGAGGCCATACACTAATGGTAGCAGAAGTCTTCTACATGAGCTGAGTAACCAGAGGCCATACAATAATGGTAGCAGAAGTCTTCTACATGAGCTGAGCAACCCGAGGCCATACACTAATGGTAACAGAAGTCTTCTACATGAGCTGAGTAACCAGAGGCCATACAATAATGGTAGCAGAAGTCTTCTACATGAGCTGAGCAACCCGAGGCCATACACTAATGGTAGCAGAAGTCTTCTACATGAGCTGTGCAACCAGAGGCCATACACTAAGGGTAGTAGAAGTCTTCTACATGAGCTGAGCAACCAGAGGCCATACACTAATGGTAGCAGAAGTCTTCTACATGAGCTGAGCAACCAGAGGCCATACACTAATGGTAGCAGAAGTCTTCTACATGAGCTGAGCAACCCGAGGCCATACACTAATGGTAGCAGAAGTCTTCTATATGAGCTGAGCAACCAGAGGCCATACACTAATGGTAGCAGAAGTCTTCTACATGAGCTGAGCAACCCGAGGCCATACACTAATGGTAGCAGAAGTCTTCTATATGAGCTGAGCAACCAGAGGTCATACACTAATGGTAACAGAAGTCTTCTATATGAGCTGAGCAACCCGAGGCCATACACTAATGGTAGCAGAAGTCTTCTACATGAGCTGAGCAACCAGAGGCCATACACTAATGGTAGCAGAAGTCTTCTACATGAGCTGAGCAACCAGAGGCCATACACTAATGGTAGCAGAAGTCTTCTACATGAGCTGAGCAACCAGAGGCCATACACTAATGGTAGCAGAAGTCTTCTACATGAGCTGAGCAACCAGAGGCCATACACTAATGGTAGCAGAAGTCTTCTACATGAGCTGAGCAACCAGAGGCCATACACTAATGGTAGCAGAAGTCTTCTACATGAGCTGAGCAACCAGAGGCCATACACTAATGGTAGCAGAAGTCTTCTACATGAGCTGAGCAACCAGAGGCCATACACTAATGGTAGCAGAAGTCTTCTACATGAGCTGAGCAACCAGAGGCCATACACTAATGGTAGCAGAAGTCTTCTATATGAGCTGAGCAACCAGAGGCCATACACTAATGGTAGCAGAAGTCTTCTACATGAGCTGAGCAACCAGAGGCCATACACTAATGGTAGCAGAAGTCTTCTACATGAGCTGAGCAACCAGAGGCCATACACTAATGGTAGCAGAAGTCTTCTACATGAGCTGAGCAACCAGAGGCCATACACTAATGGTAACAGAAGTCTTCTATATGAGCTGAGCAACCAGAGGCCATACACTAATGGTAGCAGAAGTCTTCTACATGAGCTGAGCAACCAGAGGCCATACACTAATGGTAGCAGAAGTCTTCTACATGAGCTGAGCAACCAGAGGCCATACACTAATGGTAGCAGAAGTCTTCTACATGAGCTGAGCAACCCGAGGCCATACACTAATGGTAGCAGAAGTCTTCTACATGAGCTGAGCAACCAGAGGCCATACACTAATGGTAACAGAAGTCTTCTATATGAGCTGAGCAACCAGAGGCCATACACTAATGGTAGCAGAAGTCTTCTATATGAGCTGAGCAACCAGAGGCCATACACTAATGGTAGCAGAAGTCTTCTACATGAGCTGAGCAACCCGAGGCCATACACTAATGGTAGCAGAAGTCTTCTACATGAGCTGAGCAACCCGAGGCCATACACTAATGGTAGCAGAAGTCTTCTACATGAGCTGAGCAACCAGAGGCCATACACTAATGGTAGCAGTAGTCTTCTACATGAGTTGAGCAACCAGAGGCCATACACTAATGGTAGCAGTAGTCTTCTACATGAGTTGAGCAACCAGAGGCCATACACTAATGGTAGCAGAAGTCTTCTACATGAGCTGAGTAACCAGAGGCCATACACTAATGGTAGCAGAAGTCTTCTACATGAGCTGAGCAACCAGAGGCCATACACTAATGGTAACAGAAGTCTTCTATATGAGCTGAGCAACCAGAGGCCATACACTAATGGTAGCAGAAGTCTTCTACATGAGCTGAGCCACCCGATGCCATACACTAATGGTAGCAGAAGTCTTCTACATGAGCTGAGCAACCCGAGGCCATACACTAATGGTAGCAGAAGTCTTCTACATGAGCTGAGCAACCCGAGGCCATACACTAATGGTAGCAGAAGTCTTCTACATGAGCTGAGCAACCCGAGGCCATACACTAATGGTAGCAGAAGTCTTCTACATGAGCTGAGCAACCCGAGGCCATACACTAATGGTAGCAGAAGTCTTCTATATGAGCTGAGCAACCAGTGGCCATACACTAATGGTAACAGAAGTCTTCTACATGAGCTGAGCAACCAGAGGCCATACACTAATGGTAGCAGAAGTCTTCTACATGAGCTGAGCAACCCGAGGCCATACACTAATGGTAGCAGAAGTCTTCTATATGAGCTGAGCAACCAGAGGCCATACACTAATGGTAGCAGAAGTCTTGTACATGAGCTGAGCAACCCGAGGCCATACACTAATGGTATCAGAAGTCTTCTATATGAGCTGAGCAACCAGAGGCCATACACTAATGGTAGCAGAAGTCTTGTACATGAGCTGAGCAACCCGAGGCCATACACTAATGGTAGCAGAAGTCTTCTACATGAGCTGAGCAACCAGAGGCCATACACTAATGGTAGCAGAAGTCTTCTACATGAGCTGAGCAACCAGTGGCCATACACTAATGGTAGCAGAAGTCTTCTACATGAGCTGAGCAACCCGAGGCCATACACTAATGGTAGCAGAAGTCTTCTACATGAGCTGAGCAACCAGTGGCCATACACTAATGGTATCAGAAGTCTTCTATATGAGCTGAGCAACCAGAGGCCATACACTAATGGTAGCAGAAGTCTTGTACATGAGCTGAGCAACCCGAGGCCATACACTAATGGTAGCAGAAGTCTTCTACATGAGCTGAGCAACCAGAGGCCATACACTAATGGTAACAGAAGTCTTGTACATGAGCTGAGCAACCCGAGGCCATACACTAATGGTAGCAGAAGTCTTCTACATGAGCTGAGCAACCCGAGGCCATACACTAATGGTAGCAGAAGTCTTGTACATGAGCTGAGCAACCCGAGGCCATACACTAATGGTAGCAGAAGTCTTCTACATGAGCTGAGCAACCCGAGGCCATACACTAATGGTAGCAGAAGTCTTCTACATGAGCTGAGCAACCAGTGGCCATACACTAATGGTATCAGAAGTCTTCTATATGAGCTGAGCAACCAGAGGCCATACACTAATGGTAGCTGGTATCAGAAGTCTTCTATATGAGCTGAGCAACCAGAGGCCATACACTAATGGTAGCAGAAGTCTTGTACATGAGCTGAGCAACCCGAGGCCATACACTAATGGTAGCAGAAGTCTTCTATATGAGCTGAGCAACCAGAGGCCATACACTAATGGTAGCAGAAGTCTTGTACATGAGCTGAGCAACCCGAGGCCATACACTAATGGTAGCAGAAGTCTTCTACATGAGCTGAGCAACCAGTGACCATACACTAATGGTATCAGAAGTATTCTACATGAGCTGAGCAACCCGAGGCCATACACTAATGGTAACAGAAGTCTTCTACATGAGCTGAGCAACCAGAGGCCATACACTAATGGTAGCAGAAGTCTTCTACATGAGTTGAGCAACCAGAGGCCATACACTAATGGTATCAGAAGTCTTCTATATGAGCTGAGCAACCAGAGGCCATACACTAATGGTAACAGAAGTCTTCTACATGTGCTGAGCAACCAGAGGCCATACACTAATGGTAACAGAAGTCTTCTACATGAGCTGAGCAACCCGAGGCCATACACTAATGGTATCAGAAGTCTTCTACATGAGCTGAGCAACCCGAGGCCATACACTAATGGTATCAGAAGTCCTCTACATGAGCTGAGTAACCAGAGGCCATACACTAATGGTAGCAGAAGTCTTCTACATGAGCTGAGCAACCCGAGGCCATACACTAATGGTAGCAGAAGTCTTCTACATGAGCTGAGCAACCCGAGGCCATACACTAATGGTATCAGAAGTCTTCTACATGAGCTGAGCAACCCGAGGCCATACACTAATGGTATCAGAAGTCTTCTACATGAGCTGAGCAACCCGAGGCCATACACTAATGGTAGCAGAAGTCTTCTACATGAGCTGAGCAACCCGAGGCCATACACTAATGGTATCAGAAGTCTTCTACATGAGCTGAGCAACCCGAGGCCATACACTAATGGTATCAGAAGTCTTCTACATGAGCTGAGCAACCCGAGGCCATACACTAATGGTATCAGAAGTCTTCTACATGAGCTGAGCAACCAGAGGCCATACACTAATGGTAGCAGAAGTCTTCTATATGAGCTGAGCAACCAGAGGCCATACACTAATGGTAGCAGAAGTCTTCTACATGAGCTGAGCAACCAGAGGCCATACACTAATGGTAGCAGAAGTCTTCTACATGAGCTGAGCAACCAGAGGCCATACACTAATGGTAGCAGAAGTCTTCTACATGAGCTGAGCAACCAGTGACCATACACTAATGGTATCAGAAGTCTTCTACATGAGCTGAGCAACCCGAGGCCATACACTAATGGTAACAGAAGTCTTCTACATGAGCTGAGCAACCAGAGGCCATACACTAATGGTAGCAGAAGTCTTCTACATGAGCTGAGCAACCAGAGGCCATACACTAATGGTAACAGAAGTCTTCTATATGAGCTGAGCAACCAGAGGCCATACACTAATGGTAACAGAAGTCTTCTACATGAGCTGAGCAACCAGAGGCCATACACTAATGGTAACAGAAGTCTTCTACATGAGCTGAGCAACCCGAGGCCATACACTAATGGTATCAGAAGTCTTCTACATGAGCTGAGCAACCCGAGGCCATACACTAATGGTATCAGAAGTCCTCTACATGAGCTGAGTAACCAGAGGCCATACACTAATGGTAGCAGAAGTCTTCTACATGAGCTGAGCAACCCGAGGCCATACACTAATGGTAGCAGAAGTCTTCTACATGAGCTGAGCAACCCGAGGCCATACACTAATGGTATCAGAAGTCTTCTACATGAGCTGAGCAACCCGAGGCCATACACTAATGGTATCAGAAGTCCTCTACATGAGCTGAGTAACCAGAGGCCATACACTAATGGTAGCAGAAGTCTTCTACATGAGCTGAGCAACCCGAGGCCATACACTAATGGTAGCAGAAGTCTTCTACATGAGCTGAGCAACCCGAGGCCATACACTAATGGTATCAGAAGTCTTCTACATGAGCTGAGCAACCCGAGGCCATACACTAATGGTAGCAGAAGTCTTGTACATGAGCTGAGCAACCAGAGGCCATACACTAATGGTAGCAGAAGTCTTATACATGAGCTGAGCAACCCGAGGCCATACACTAATGGTAGCAGAAGTCTTCTACATGAGCTGAGCAACCAGTGGCCATACACTAATGGTAGCAGAAGTCTTCTACATGAGCTGAGCAACCCGAGGCCATACTCTAATGGTAGCAGAAGTCTTCTACATGAGTTGAGCAACCAGAGGCCATACACTAATGGTAGCAGAAGTCTTCTACATGAGCTGAGCAACCCGAGGCCATACACTAATGGTAGCAGAAGTCTTCTATATGAGCTGAGCAACCAGAGGCCATACACTAATGGTAGCAGAAGTCTTCTACATGAGCTGAGCAACCAGAGGCCATACACTAATGGTAGCAGAAGTCTTCTACATGAGCTGAGCAACCAGAGGCCATACACTAATGGTAGCAGAAGTCTTCTACATGAGCTGAGCAACCCGAGGCCATACACTAATGGTAGCAGAAGTCTTCTATATGAGCTGAGCAACCAGAGGCCATACACTAATGGTAGCAGAAGTCTTCTACATGAGCTGAGCCTAATGGTAGCAGAAGTCTTCTATATGAGCTGAGCAACCAGAGGCCATACACTAATGGTAGCAGAAGTCTTCTACATGAGCTGAGCAACCAGAGGCCATACACTAATGGTAGCAGAAGTCTTCTACATGAGTTGAGCAACCAGAGGCCATACACTAATGGTAACAGAAGTCTTCTACATGAGTTGAGCAACCCGAGGCCATACACTAATGGTAGCAGAAGTCTTCTACATGAGCTGAGCAACCAGAGGCCATACACTAATGGTAGCAGAAGTCTTCTACATGAGCTGAGCAACCAGAGGCCATACACTAATGGTAGCAGAAGTCTTCTACATGAGCTGAGCAACCCGAGGCCATACACTAATGGTAGCAGAAGTCTTCTACATGAGCTGAGCAACCCGAGGCCATACACTAATGGTAGCAGAAGTCTTCTACATGAGCTGAGCAACCCGAGGCCATACACTAATGGTAGCAGAAGTCTTCTACATGAGCTGAGCAACCAGAGGCCATACACTAATGGTAGCAGAAGTCTTCTACATGAGCTGAGCAACCAGAGGCCATACACTAATGGTAGCAGAAGTCTTCTATATGAGCTGAGCAACCAGAGGCCATACACTAATGGTAGCAGTAGTCTTCTACATCAGCTGAGCAACCAGAGGCCATACACTAATGGTAGCAGAAGTCTTCTACATGAGCTGAGCAACCAGAGGCCATACACTAATGGTAGCAGAAGTCTTCTATATGAGCTGAGCAACCCGAGGCCATACACTAATGGTAGCAGTAGTCTTCTACATCAGCTGAGCAACCAGAGGCCATACACTAATGGTAGCAGAAGTCTTCTACATGAGCTGAGCAACCAGAGGCCATACACTAATGGTAGCAGAAGTCTTCTACATGAGCTGAGCAACCCGAGGCCATACACTAATGGTAGCAGTAGTCTTCTACATCAGCTGAGCAACCAGAGGCCATACACTAATGGTAGCAGAAGTCTTCTACATGAGCTGAGCAACCCGAGGCCATACACTAATGGTAACAGAAGTCTTCTACATGAGCAGAGCAACCCGAGGCCATACACTAATGGTAGCAGAAGTCTTCTACATGAGCTGAGCAACCAGAGGCCATACACTAATGGTAGCAGAAGTCTTCTACATGAGCTGAGCAACCCGAGGCCATACACTAATGGTAACAGAAGTCTTCTATATGAGCTGAGCAACCAGAGGCCATACACTAATGGTAGCAGAAGTCTTCTACATGAGCAGAGCAACCAGAGGCCATACACTAATGGTAACAGAAGTCTTCTACATGAGCTGAGCAACCAGTGGTCATCCACTAATGGTAGCAGAAGTCTTCTACATGAGCAGAGCAACCAGAGGCCATACACTAATGGTAGCAGAAGTCTTCTACATGAGCAGAGCAACCAGAGGCCATACACTAATGGTAACAGAAGTCTTCTACATGAGCTGAGCAACCCGAGGCCATACACTAATGGTAGCAGAAGTCCTCTACATGAGCTGAGCAACCAGAGGCCATACACTAATGGTAACAGAAGTCTTCTACATGAGCAGAGCAACCCGAGGCCATACACTAATGGTAGCAGAAGTCTTCTACATGAGCTGAGCAACCAGAGGCCATACACTAATGGTAGCAGAAGTCTTCTACATGAGCTGAGCAACCAGTGGCCATACACTAATGGTATCAGAAGTCTTCTACATGAGCTGAGCAACCCGAGGCCATACACTAATGGTAGCAGAAGTCTTCTACATGAGCTGAGCAACCCGAGGCCATACACTAATGGTAGCAGAAGTCTTCTACATGAGCTGAGCAACCAGAGGCCATACACTAATGGTAGCAGAAGTCTTCTATATGAGCTGAGCAACCAGAGGCCATACACTAATGGTAGCAGAAGTCTTCTACATGAGCTGAGCAACCCGAGGCCATACACTAATGGTATCAGAAGTCTTCTACATGAGCTGAGCAACCCGAGGCCATACACTAATGGTAACAGAAGTCTTCTACATGAGCTGAGTAACCAGAGGCCATACACTAATGGTAGCAGTAGTCTTCTACATGAGCTGAGCAACCAGTGGCCATACACTAATGGTAGCAGAAGTCTTCTACATGAGCTGAGCAACCCGAGGCCATACACTAATGGTAGCAGAAGTCTTCTACATGAGCTGAGCAACCAGTGGCCATACACTAATGGTATCAGAAGTCTTCTACATGAGCTGAGCAACCCGAGGCCATACACTAATGGTAGCAGAAGTCTTCTACATGAGCTGAGCAACCCGAGGCCATACACTAATGGTAACAGAAGTCTTCTATATGAGCTGAGCAACCCGAGGCCATACACTAATGGTAACAGAAGTCTTCTATATGAGCTGAGCAACCCGAGGCCATACACTAATGGTAGCAGAAGTCTACATGAGCTGAGCAACCAGAGGCCATACACTAATGGTAGCAGAAGTCTTCTACATGAGCTGAGCAACCAGAGGTCATACACTAATGGTATCAGAAGTCTTCTACATGAGCTGAGCAACCAGAGGCCATACACTAATGGTATCAGAAGTCTTCTATATGAGCTGAGCAACCCGAGGCCATACACTAATGGTATCAGAAGTCTTCTACATGAGCTGAGCAACCCGAGGCCATACACTAATGGTAGCAGAAGTCTTCTACATGAGCTGAGCAACCAGTGGCCATACACTAATGGTATCAGAAGTCTTCTACATGAGCTGAGCAACCCGAGGCCATACACTAATGGTATCAGAAGTCTTCTACATGAGCTGAGCAACCCGAGGCCATACACTAATGGTAGCAGAAGTCTTCTACATGAGCTGAGCAACCAGTGGCCATACACTAATGGTATCAGAAGTCTTCTACATGAGCTGAGCAACCCGAGGCCATACACTAATGGTATCAGAAGTCTTCTACATGAGCTGAGCAACCCGAGGCCATACACTAATGGTAACAGAAGTCTTCTACATGAGCTGAGTAACCAGAGGCCATACACTAATGGTAGCAGTAGTCTTCTACATGAGCTGAGCAACCAGTGGCCATACACTAATGGTAGCAGAAGTCTTCTACATGAGCTGAGCAACCAGTGGCCATACACTAATGGTAACAGAAGTCTTCTATATGAGCTGAGCAACCCGAGGCCATACACTAATGGTAGCAGAAGTCTTCTACATGAGCTGAGCAACCCGAGGCCATACACTAATGGTAGCAGAAGTCTTCTACATGAGCTGAGCAACCCGAGGCCATACACTAATGGTAACAGAAGTCTTCTACATTAGCTGAGCAACCAGTGGCCATACACTAATGGTAGCAGAAGTCTTCTACATGAGCTGAGCAACCAGTGGCCATACACTAATGGTAACAGAAGTCTTCTATATGAGCTGAGCAACCCGAGGCCATACACTAATGGTAGCAGAAGTCTTCTACATGAGCTGAGCAACCAGAGGCCATACAGTAATGGTAACAGAAGTCTTCTACATTAGCTGAGCAACCAGTGGCCATACACTAATGGTAGCAGAAGTCTTCTACATGAGCTGAGCAACCCGAGGCCATACACTAATGGTAGCAGAAGTCTTCTACATGAGCTGAGCAACCCGAGGCCATACACTAATGGTAGCAGAAGTCTTCTACATGAGCTGAGCAACCCGAGGCCATACACTAATGGTAGCAGAAGTCTTCTACATGAGCTGAGCAACCAGAGGCCATACACTAATGGTAGCAGAAGTCTTCTACATGAGCTGAGCAACCAGAGGCCATACACTAATGGTAGCAGAAGTCTTCTACATGAGCTGAGCAACCCGAGGCCATACACTAATGGTAGCAGAAGTCTTCTACATGAGCTGAGCAACCAGAGGCCAGGCCATACACTAATGGTAGCAGAAGTCTTCTATATGAGCTGAGCAACCAGAGGCCATACACTAATGGTAGCAGAAGTCTTCTACATGAGCTGAGCAACCAGAGGCCATACACTAATGGTAACAGAAGTCTTCTACATGAGCTGAGCAACCAGTGGCCATACACTAATGGTAGCAGAAGTCTTCTACATGAGCTGAGCAACCCGAGGCCATACACTAATGGTAGCAGAAGTCTTCTACATGAGCTGAGCAACCAGTGGCCATACACTAATGGTAGCAGAAGTCTTCTACATGAGCTGAGCAACCCGAGGCCATACACTAATGGTAGCAGAAGTCTTCTACATGAGCTGAGCAACCAGAGGCCATACACTAATGGTAGCAGAAGTCTTCTACATGAGCTGAGCAACCAGAGGCCATACACTAATGGTAGCAGAAGTCTTCTACATGAGCTGAGCAACCAGAGGCCATACACTAATGGTAGCAGAAGTCTTCTACATGAGCTGAGCAACCCGAGGCCATACACTAATGGTAGCAGAAGTCTTCTACATGAGCTGAGCAACCCGAGGCCATACACTAATGGTAGCAGAAGTCTTCTACATGAGCTGAGCAACCAGAGGCCATACACTAATGGTAGCAGAAGTCTTCTACATGAGCTGAGCAACCAGAGGCCATACACTAATGGTAGCAGAAGTCTTCTACATGAGCTGAGCAACCAGAGGCCATACACTAATGGTAGCAGAAGTCTTCTACATGAGCTGAGCAACCCGAGGCCATACACTAATGGTAGCAGAAGTCTTCTACATGAGCTGAGCAACCAGAGGCCATACACTAATGGTAGCAGAAGTCTTCTACATGAGCTGAGCAACCCGAGGCCATACACTAATGGTAGCAGAAGTCTTCTACATGAGCTGAGCAACCCGAGGCCATACACTAATGGTAGCAGAAGTCTTCTACATGAGCTGAGCAACCAGAGGCCATACACTAATGGTAGCAGAAGTCTTCTACATGAGCTGAGCAACCAGAGGCCATACACTAATGGTAGCAGAAGTCTTCTACATGAGCTGAGCAACCCGAGGCCATACACTAATGGTAGCAGAAGTCTTCTACATGAGCTGAGCAACCAGAGGCCATACACTAATGGTAGCAGAAGTCTTCTACATGAGCTGAGCAACCCGAGGCCATACACTAATGGTAGCAGAAGTCTTCTACATGAGCTGAGCAACCAGAGGCCATACACTAATGGTAGCAGAAGTCTTCTACATGAGCTGAGCAACCAGAGGCCATACACTAATGGTAGCAGAAGTCTTCTACATGAGCTGAGCAACCAGAGGCCATACACTAATGGTAGCAGAAGTCTTCTACATGAGCTGAGCAACCAGAGGCCATACACTAATGGTAGCAGAAGTCTTCTACATGAGCTGAGCAACCCGAGGCCATACACTAATGGTAGCAGAAGTCTTCTACATGAGCTGAGCAACCAGAGGCCATACACTAATGGTAGCAGAAGTCTTCTACATGAGCTGAGCAACCAGAGGCCATACACTAATGGTAGCAGAAGTCTTCTACATGAGCTGAGCAACCAGAGGCCATACACTAATGGTAGCAGAAGTCTTCTACATGAGCTGAGCAACCAGAGGCCATACACTAATGGTAGCAGAAGTCTTCTACATGAGCTGAGCAACCAGAGGCCATACACTAATGGTAGCAGAAGTCTTCTACATGAGCTGAGCAACCAGAGGCCATACACTAATGGTAGCAGAAGTCTTCTACATGAGCTGAGCAACCAGAGGCCATACACTAATGGTAGCAGAAGTCTTCTACATGAGCTGAGCAACCCGAGGCCATACACTAATGGTAGCAGAAGTCTTCTACATGAGCTGAGCAACCCGAGGCCATACACTAATGGTAGCAGAAGTCTTCTACATGAGCTGAGCAACCAGAGGCCATACACTAATGGTAGCAGAAGTCTTCTACATGAGCTGAGCAACCAGAGGCCATACACTAATGGTAGCAGAAGTCTTCTACATGAGCTGAGCAACCAGAGGCCATACACTAATGGTAGCAGAAGTCTTCTACATGAGCTGAGCAACCAGAGGCCATACACTAATGGTAGCAGAAGTCTTCTACATGAGCTGAGCAACCAGAGGCCATACACTAATGGTAGCAGAAGTCTTCTACATGAGCTGAGCAACCAGAGGCCATACACTAATGGTAGCAGAAGTCTTCTACATGAGCTGAGCAACCAGAGGCCATACACTAATGGTAGCAGAAGTCTTCTACATGAGCTGAGCAACCAGAGGCCATACACTAATGGTAGCAGAAGTCTTCTACATGAGCTGAGCAACCAGAGGCCATACACTAATGGTAGCAGAAGTCTTCTACATGAGCTGAGCAACCAGAGGCCATACACTAATGGTAGCAGAAGTCTTCTACATGAGCTGAGCAACCAGAGGCCATACACTAATGGTAGCAGAAGTCTTCTACATGAGCTGAGCAACCAGAGGCCATACACTAATGGTAGCAGAAGTCTTCTACATGAGCTGAGCAACCAGAGGCCATACACTAATGGTAGCAGAAGTCTTCTACATGAGCTGAGCAACCAGAGGCCATACACTAATGGTAGCAGAAGTCTTCTACATGAGCTGAGCAACCAGAGGCCATACACTAATGGTAGCAGAAGTCTTCTACATGAGCTGAGCAACCCGAGGCCATACACTAATGGTAGCAGAAGTCTTCTACATGAGCTGAGCAACCAGAGGCCATACACTAATGGTAGCAGAAGTCTTCTACATGAGCTGAGCAACCAGAGGCCATACACTAATGGTAGCAGAAGTCTTCTACATGAGCTGAGCAACCCGAGGCCATACACTAATGGTAGCAGAAGTCTTCTACATGAGCTGAGCAACCAGAGGCCATACACTAATGGTAGCAGAAGTCTTCTACATGAGCTGAGCAACCAGAGGCCATACACTAATGGTAGCAGAAGTCTTCTACATGAGCTGAGCAACCAGAGGCCATACACTAATGGTAGCAGAAGTCTTCTACATGAGCTGAGCAACCAGAGGCCATACACTAATGGTAGCAGAAGTCTTCTACATGAGCTGAGCAACCAGAGGCCATACACTAATGGTAGCAGAAGTCTTCTACATGAGCTGAGCAACCAGAGGCCATACACTAATGGTAGCAGAAGTCTTCTACATGAGCTGAGCAACCAGAGGCCATACACTAATGGTAGCAGAAGTCTTCTACATGAGCTGAGCAACCGAGGCCATACACTAATGGTAGCAGAAGTCTTCTACATGAGCTGAGCAACCGAGGCCATACACTAATGGTAGCAGAAGTCTTCTACATGAGCTGAGCAACCAGAGGCCATACACTAATGGTAGCAGAAGTCTTCTACATGAGCTGAGCAACCAGAGGCCATACACTAATGGTAGCAGAAGTCTTCTACATGAGCTGAGCAACCCGAGGCCATACACTAATGGTAGCAGAAGTCTTCTACATGAGCTGAGCAACCAGAGGCCATACACTAATGGTAGCAGAAGTCTTCTACATGAGCTGAGCAACCAGAGGCCATACACTAATGGTAGCAGAAGTCTTCTACATGAGCTGAGCAACCAGAGGCCATACACTAATGGTAGCAGAAGTCTTCTACATGAGCTGAGCAACCAGAGGCCATACACTAATGGTAGCAGAAGTCTTCTACATGAGCTGAGCAACCAGAGGCCATACACTAATGGTAGCAGAAGTCTTCTACATGAGCTGAGCAACCAGAGGCCATACACTAATGGTAGCAGAAGTCTTCTACATGAGCTGAGCAACCAGAGGCCATACACTAATGGTAGCAGAAGTCTTCTACATGAGCTGAGCAACCAGAGGCCATACACTAATGGTAGCAGAAGTCTTCTACATGAGCTGAGCAACCAGAGGCCATACACTAATGGTAGCAGAAGTCTTCTACATGAGCTGAGCAACCAGAGGCCATACACTAATGGTAGCAGAAGTCTTCTACATGAGCTGAGCAACCAGAGGCCATACACTAATGGTAGCAGAAGTCTTCTACATGAGCTGAGCAACCAGAGGCCATACACTAATGGTAGCAGAAGTCTTCTACATGAGCTGAGCAACCAGAGGCCATACACTAATGGTAGCAGAAGTCTTCTACATGAGCTGAGCAACCAGAGGCCATACACTAATGGTAGCAGAAGTCTTCTACATGAGCTGAGCAACCAGAGGCCATACACTAATGGTAGCAGAAGTCTTCTACATGAGCTGAGCAACCAGAGGCCATACACTAATGGTAGCAGAAGTCTTCTACATGAGCTGAGCAACCAGAGGCCATACACTAATGGTAGCAGAAGTCTTCTACATGAGCTGAGCAACCAGAGGCCATACACTAATGGTAGCAGAAGTCTTCTACATGAGCTGAGCAACCCGAGGCCATACACTAATGGTAGCAGAAGTCTTCTACATGAGCTGAGCAACCAGAGGCCATACACTAATGGTAGCAGAAGTCTTCTACATGAGCTGAGCAACCAGAGGCCATACACTAATGGTAGCAGAAGTCTTCTACATGAGCTGAGCAACCAGAGGCCATACACTAATGGTAGCAGAAGTCTTCTACATGAGCTGAGCAACCAGAGGCCATACACTAATGGTAGCAGAAGTCTTCTACATGAGCTGAGCAACCAGAGGCCATACACTAATGGTAGCAGAAGTCTTCTACATGAGCTGAGCAACCAGAGGCCATACACTAATGGTAGCAGAAGTCTTCTACATGAGCTGAGCAACCAGAGGCCATACACTAATGGTAGCAGAAGTCTTCTACATGAGCTGAGCAACCAGAGGCCATACACTAATGGTAGCAGAAGTCTTCTACATGAGCTGAGCAACCAGAGGCCATACACTAATGGTAGCAGAAGTCTTCTACATGAGCTGAGCAACCAGAGGCCATACACTAATGGTAGCAGAAGTCTTCTACATGAGCTGAGCAACCAGAGGCCATACACTAATGGTAGCAGAAGTCTTCTACATGAGCTGAGCAACCAGAGGCCATACACTAATGGTAGCAGAAGTCTTCTACATGAGCTGAGCAACCAGAGGCCATACACTAATGGTAGCAGAAGTCTTCTACATGAGCTGAGCAACCAGAGGCCATACACTAATGGTAGCAGAAGTCTTCTACATGAGCTGAGCAACCAGAGGCCATACACTAATGGTAGCAGAAGTCTTCTACATGAGCTGAGCAACCCGAGGCCATACACTAATGGTAGCAGAAGTCTTCTACATGAGCTGAGCAACCAGAGGCCATACACTAATGGTAGCAGAAGTCTTCTACATGAGCTGAGCAACCCGAGGCCATACACTAATGGTAGCAGAAGTCTTCTACATGAGCTGAGCAACCAGAGGCCATACACTAATGGTAGCAGAAGTCTTCTACATGAGCTGAGCAACCAGAGGCCATACACTAATGGTAGCAGAAGTCTTCTACATGAGCTGAGCAACCCGAGGCCATACACTAATGGTAGCAGAAGTCTTCTACATGAGCTGAGCAACCAGAGGCCATACACTAATGGTAGCAGAAGTCTTCTACATGAGCTGAGCAACCAGAGGCCATACACTAATGGTAGCAGAAGTCTTCTACATGAGCTGAGCAACCAGAGGCCATACACTAATGGTAGCAGAAGTCTTCTACATGAGCTGAGCAACCAGAGGCCATACACTAATGGTAGCAGAAGTCTTCTACATGAGCTGAGCAACCAGAGGCCATACACTAATGGTAGCAGAAGTCTTCTACATGAGCTGAGCAACCAGAGGCCATACACTAATGGTAGCAGAAGTCTTCTACATGAGCTGAGCAACCAGAGGCCATACACTAATGGTAGCAGAAGTCTTCTACATGAGCTGAGCAACCAGAGGCCATACACTAATGGTAATTTTATTACAAATAGACCAAAATTGGATCGAAGCTGATTGTTCTAGAATTCTTAGCAGTCTTTGAGCACCATGCAATGTTTCTGACATCAAACAAAGTCTATCAGCCATTAATAATTAACAACAGAATATTAGTTCGGGCTCAAGATACTGTATGATTGATAAGCCTCGATATCCGAAAGAAACCAACAGTAGTGGTGAGCAATGCGCGCGTGTGTAACTGTGTAAGGGTCACTTACTAC